>JABFPT010002496.1:4917-18400 GCA_022817245.1 Nixonia krombeini
AACTTGATAAAATAATTTTCGTACGATAGTAGGAAGCACGCAACGATGCTGTCTTTCATTTGAAAATGTGTTTAAATTACATTAAACCAAATACTGCATAAATTTTATCGTGAACTTAAATAAAATATTCAAATAGACAATACAAATGATGACTATGGCATCGGAGAAGCAAAACTGTACAAATGTCGAGTGAGTCAAAATCGACTAATGATAAAAGGAAACGGTGATCTCATAATTCATTTGAGGAAAAATATTTTTGGATATATAAAACAAACGCTGTTTCGAAAACAACGTGTTTATACCAACTATTCATACAGTACAAAACGCGTAAATCGAGACTTGTGAACTATAAAGGCACTGTTCGTGAATCAGTCGAATAATAACAATGGGAAACAGTTCAAGAAGCATTGTTGGTTTTTCCATGGTTGTGTAAATTTGGCCTCAATGTAACCGCACCTTCAACCCAGAAATTGGGTCGCTCTAGCATGTTTTGCCACAATGATAATTCGCGACCAGTGGCATCCATCCAGTCAACTGATTTTCCATAATGTTTCCCTTAAAAATATTAAAATTTATTTTTCATGTCAATTTTAGAAAAAATAACAAAAACAGAAAAATGTGACAAATGTGTTACATTTTATTATAAAATTTAATTATAAAATTTACCAGTGCCCAGATTAAATCTAACTCCACCCAAGAATTCATTGCTTGCTATACGATCGTGATCCCAGACAGTCAACTCTAGGCCACGTTCTGCTAATTCCTGAAGACTGACATCCTTGTAAACGAAAGTGTGATTCCAAGCTGGTGAACCATCGGATCTACGAACGACACCGGTTTTTTGTTTCCCCGATCGGCCTTTATCTGGCAGCAGGTAACTAATAACAGAATAAATAAAGTGTATGAAGTACATTGATTATAAATATTTTTAAGAATTTAACAGTGCCCGTAAAAAGGGACATGAAAAAACAGTTATGATATAAAAAATAATAGTATTATTTTCTATTTTAAAATCATTTTTATATTATCATCATTCGCGTTGTTTACGTTTAATTCGATCGAAGTATCATCGAAGTCAGACTCGAGTTTTTTATTATTGGCTCAAATTTCTTACCCTGAGTCTTACTTGAGATTGTAGGTTAAGGAGTTAATTCTCTAAATGGCCCTTTGAGTACCGTAGAGTATATAACGAAGATGAAGAAAGATAAAGAAAAGTAAATTGCAAAAATGTAAGAAATTATTTTTGAATTGTGAACAATGGTTATATTTTATGAACTATGAAATCTAATGCATGAATTCTAAAAAACTAAACATTATGTTATGTTCCTTAAGATTTATTATTTAAAAGTTGTGTAAACTACATTATTACACATTAATTTTCGAAAGGAAGAGAAAATAGTGTATGCTTTAACCCATTTGCATCCAAGCACGGCATATTCCGCGATATGTGAGGATATCCTACAACATCGCCACCTACCATAAAAAGAGGAACTAAAATTTTCCCCTTAGCTGCTTGTCTCTTCTTTCACTATGTCGAACAGATCCGAATGGTAACGAAACAGCGTGAGGAGAGTTGACACATATACAGACGCATTGTCTGACACCCAATCATCGCGTGAAGAAAAATCGCTGGTGAAGCGGACAAGCAGCTAAGGGTAAATTGTTAGTTCTTTTTTTGGTGGTAGGAGGTAATACCGTAGGAAATCCTCACATATTGAGTCACTGCACGACACCTTAAGTAGAGTCATAATGCAAATGGATTAATATGTTGGCGTTTTTACCAATAAAATCTTATCTTGTACCTTTTGCAAAATGGATCGCAAGTCCCAGAATGTTTAGCTCGCGTTTGAAGGTTTCGTGCCTCTTTCACAAGAACATGAAGTGCACCACGACTCCAGTTTTTTCTCGTCTTAGACGAGCTTCTGTAGTCGCTTCCCATTTCGCGTTCCTGCTGCTGTGCAGGATCGGGCGGAACGAACTTTAAACCAACGATCACCTCGCCTTTATATGCTATTGGATCGTCAAAGGGTTCCGTCTGCAAACATTATAAAATAAAGCATAAGAGAGCTATCTTTTTATGCAAATATCAAAGTTATTACTGTTTTTAAAATTATTTTTCGCAATTAGTGTATACAACATTTCCAAGATATTTCATTCTTAACAAAGTATTCGAATATAGAAACACTTAATAAAACCGTACCCTTTCCTGCAATGGATACCACTGTGGTCTGGGATCATCAAATATCTTATTTTCTAAAGGCATCCTCACTTCGCCAAGAAAATCGTTGCGACCAAACATATCGGAATGCCATACAGTCAACCATAATGTTCTTGTTTCCAACCCATTAAGGCTCATGTGGAACTAAAGTTAGATTTCATTGATTTATATATTACACTATTGAATATCCACCCAAATTAAATGATATTAAATATATGAAGTTAAAGGAAATTAAGCAACAGTATTTTTCGAATTTGTTTTTCACTTTTACCTTAAGTGTTTCATCAAAAACTGGATTCAAAGTGTGTTTCTTCACCTTTGTTTTTCGTTTACCACTTTTTGATTTATCAGGAAGCAAATAAACTTTCACATATCTGTAAAACGTGTAAAAAATTAATAGGCCACCATTTTTCTCAGAGGTATATAAAATACAAAGAAGTATTATACAATCAAGAATTAACAACTTTATGATTTATGTTAAACTCAAAATAAACTGTATGATTTGAGTTGTGTAGATGTTCTAGTATAATTATATATTGTTAAAAAATTAAACTCACGGGTCCGATCTGTTGCGTTTGGTGTCAACTGGAGCCAAATCTCGACACTGAGTTACATGCACTTCGAACGTGAGGTGTTTGTAATCATACTGAAGGGAAAACTCAACTTCTCCTCTTACGGCTACCGATCCGCACCAGCGTCCTTCGCCTGCGCCACTGTATACCGAAGCCATCGAGTCTGACCGTGCCTGTAAAACGATGTACATTGAAGAAAATCTTATTACGTACAACAGTCGAGACGCCAGATTACACGAAGATAGTCTCGAATAATTTGTCATCTCATTTTCTATTTCTTTCTTTCTTTTTTGGTAACAATGGCAAGATTTTCACCTGAAACAATCGTTTAACAAGGATATTTATTCCTTTATAAAGAACGAATAATGGCCAGTTTTTGTGAGATTAATTATCAATGATTTTCACAACGTATTGTATTAAAGTTTTCATTTATTACCACATTCAGCTTTCAATTGAGGTATGTAAAAGAATAAGATAGCGACAAGTTTATAATTGGTTTTAGGGAAAATAAGGATAATTAAGCGATGTGTAAGTCGCAGAGTAACATATTAGTATAGTAAGCCTACCCCCAAACTGGACAATGAGGCACGGGTTGCCAAATGGCCTGAGTGTAAGCTGCGATCAATATCATCAATATCTAGGATGATGTTGCTCTGTGCTGTTCTGGAGCCAGCGCCTATGATTGGTGTGCTGCACGCCTCAGAAAGACTGCTTCCATCATCTGAAAAAAACATAAACTATGAATCTGTCTGTATTTGACATTTCATTCATCGACATTTCATCTCATCGACATTTTATTTCGCGAAAATGTATAACCTGTACGTGACTGGTTATTGGAAACAACGATCAATTGTTCGTCAATAAGTCGGAAGAGGCAGCAAAGAAAATAGAATATCAGAATAGTCATCGCAAGTGTGTAATGTGGCAACTTTAACGAACGCACGTTACTGCAATGAAAGAAAAAAGTACCTCCTGCATAATTTTATTATTTGTTTAAAGTACAATGCATTCGCGTGGTTATTCTTAACTTGATCTACCTTACGATAAATTACAATAAATTTCTACAAAATAAAACTTTTTCCCGACAACTGGACGAGTGTAGTCCACCTTACAAGCTGCTCCTGCAAACGATACCTCCTCGACGCGTTGAACCAGTCGATCAAGGTTTCGACAGAATTGTTGATTTTCGCATTACTGTATTAGTACCTCTTCACACTTCGGATTCTCATGAAAGAAACATGGCTTAATTGTAGTCATGTGGTTATACCGACCGCCTTCGTTGTTGACAACGGTAAGTCTTTCTCTCTGCTTGAACTCAACTTTCAAGTTCAATCGAGATCGAGAGCAGCATTCCAACATCCAGTCAGGAATCAGGCGCTGAGCTACTTTTGTGTCGCGTCTGAAAGGTCGGTCCCGCGAGTCGAGCGTCAAGCATTGCGTGTTGTGTGACATACTCTCGTAGCCTGATTTTCACTACAATAGTTGTGTATATTCATTCAATGTATTCCTCTTGTAATACAGAACGATTTGTGAATACAATTATTTTGTCATTTATCATCGAACAACTATTGTCACGTTAGTAGAATTAGAAACGGAATTAGTTTAACTTGAATG
Source organism: Nixonia krombeini (assembly GCA_022817245.1). Taxonomy (NCBI): domain Eukaryota; kingdom Metazoa; phylum Arthropoda; class Insecta; order Hymenoptera; family Scelionidae; genus Nixonia; species Nixonia krombeini. Next base: position 9,322 of record JABFPT010002496.1, read on the forward strand.
TTTTGAATAAATGAATTACTCCGCATATTTCTCAAGCATTCCCAATACCAAGAATAATTAACAAATTTGATATGAAAACGGGAAAATTGGTTTTCACTTGCCCCTCTCCTTTTGCTTCTTTTTAAACACTTGAAAGTAAACTTTTTGACAAAACATTTTTTTTTTTGGTTCGTTTCGCGAGTAGGGTTCGAGCAAAATTTGCGCAAACAAGCGGACGGACGATGCGCTACGCATTTATTCAGGTCGACCTGCCTACTTGGTCGTAAATAAACGACAGGGCAGGTGAAAGGCCAAAGAAGACATAGCTCGTTTTTTCGCCTTGTTCTGCTTGACCGTTAGCGGTGTAGAAATTTCCCAATTGGCATTCGAAGAGTTTTAAAATAGTTTTAATACTTTGAGTGTTACATACATGTACGTACACGTATGTCAAAAATGTCAAATGCGATAACAACGTGAATTGAATTCTTAGTAAAACATATTGCACACACACGTAATATTTAGACTTTCGAAAAGTAAGAAAGTTTAATTTAGTTTAAGAAATGTGTGGTAAGAAAACAAAAATAAATTTCCTTTTATCAAAAAACTTGTTAGAATTTTTTACAACGCACATTTCTGAACGAGCCGAATTCTGCTGAACAGTCGTAGTCCGAATTAGTTTATTCGTTTATTATGTCTCACCGCGAAAGTCTTACGTACATTCTTTTTCCTTTTAATTGGTACTGAAACGACGCAGCAGTCAAGTAGCAAGCAAGAGAAATCCCACACGACTTGTTTACGTTCATGGTTCTGCTCGTGAATACGGTTCTCACGTTGAAGCCATACAAGAAAATGTGGATTTCTGCACGAAGAGGAAAAATATTGGATATTGCGATGCAAATTTTCACAAATTTCAATTCTTTTTATACAACTGCCTCGTGTATATCCAACATGACGAGTCAGTGTAGCAAATAAATGCGTTAGAAAGTATGTGAGGTTTTCACAAATTGATACAATATACAAAGCAATGTGTACTGTACATTGCGATGACTGTAAGCCTTCCACGCGAAATTTGACCATACTGGTTGAATATTGTTAATAGACGGCTGTAGTGTAGTGTGTCCGGCAATAATTATACTTTCATTCGATCTTTCCATTCAAGCCTACCGTTTTTTGTGTGGTGAAGAAAAAAGAAGGTTAATCGAATAGCCGATTTACTACAAAAAGGTCGTTCTTTCGCTATTTAAGAAGTCAACGACACATTCTAAAACCATGGCGTAACGCGCTTCACTGCGTCCACCGGTCGTTTGCTTCTCTCCCTCAGCACACATATTCCATACAGTTTTTCCCCCAACGTCCACACGATCGTGCACGGTGAGCCGTTGTAACAAACAGCAATCGATATGACCGTCTTTACTTGTATCCGCAGATCGCCAAATTCGATGGACAACATTGAAAATGCCAAAAAGTAGTTTTCATAGATACTCAAAAAAGTCGGCATTTCGATAACATTTAACGACATTTTCTGTCAATTCGTACTTAATCTGACTAACTTTCTGGACACTTTTACCATCTGTACCGATGGTAAAAACTTTGCTGTTTCTGAACCAACCGAGTTCCAACCTTATGAATTCCTTCATTAATCAAGTAAACAAATTCATTATTTAAGTTATTAACTAATTAATAGATAAATAAATATTATTTTTTCTATACATATATACGGTACATTGTAGTTGATAATAGTTTATAATTGCAGTAGATTACACGTGGACTGCGTATTAAAAGCGTATATAATATTCGTGTAGAAAAATGTAACGCGATGTAAAAATTCAGTAGGACGTAATTTCTTTGCGTACAACTGTTTGCAACGACCATTGCGGACGAGAAAGGTTTGTTACGACACGCGAGTTTGCTTGAACAAGAGACGACGTAATCCATTACAACCGTATGAGCGTACGTGTTGCACGTACATAGGCATAATTGTGCGAGGCTCGCATTGGCTAAACTGTTTCACGGCTGTTGAAGAATTCGCGCACGAAGTCAGAAGAAGGATCGTTGGAATCAGCGCCCTCGCTCCTCGCTCTTCTTTCCTAGGTCATTTTTCACGCAATAGCAAATAAAATTAGAATCCACCCATAGTATTAAGTGCGGAGGCAACGAAGCGTGTTTTCCCAATATTACAATGGATAATGACGTATCTGTGTAGATGTCTACATGGTATATCTTATGTGGAAACGAAGGAAGAAGATTAAGTATTATGGATGTTTTTTCATACTAGGAAGAGAATTACTAAACTTACGGTTTACGAATAACTATAATAAACAGGTTTTTAAGTAAGTTTGTTGCAAACTTTGATAATCATTTGATCTCATAAAAATAAATGTTGTTTTGTTGCAGTGGGAAAAATTTATTTACTTTGTATAAAAGTGTGTATGTATTTTTAACTGAGAATAATGTACAAATATGTCTGAAATTTGTATAATTGTGTATGACTGCGTGTAATACTTTTAAATCAAAGTAAATTCCTGTTAAGAATATTAGTAACGTTAGTTTTCACTTGTTTTGCGATGTAATTGTCACTAAGCGTCGATAAGGAAAAGAACTTTGTACACTTTATGCGATGCCTGTTACCTTTCTTGCATACAGAAGTGTACACCGTGTCACCAGCACGAAATAGTTTCGGTAAAACAGTTTTCAGCGCTACGCGATTCTACGCCGGTCGATTCGCACAAGCGAAACCGAATACGAATACGTTACTCCTTTTATTATTCCTTTAAACAAGCCACCTGTGCGAAATATCGAACGAATCTTTATCACCTATGTAATTGGCAACTAGTTTTACAATCCTAATCACTTGTAAATTATTTTAATTTTGAAAATCCTTTAAAATGGCATTAAATTGGCAAAACATGGCAAAATAGCAATGGTGTTTCAAAAATTTCCTGCGACTTCATTGCGTACACAAAATCAATATGAAAGAGACAAATTGCGAGAGTTCGCTTTTTATAAACATTCACTGGTAGTGATTCAGAGACGTAGGATGGACACGCGTCCTTGGTTAGAGAGAGGAACGATTCGCGCGTCATGCACGTTAGCGGAAATTCGACGCAAACGGTACATCGAGCGAGTCATCAATTAAAGAGAAATAGTTCTTTACGAATGGCTTGCCGGTCTGCGCTTTTGTCGAATATAATCATATATTTCTATGTTATACAATTATAATATAATTCATCGCAACTATTTGACAGTTGAAACGTATTTAATTCCCTATCGCTGCCTATGCAACATATCGTCATTAGGAATTTCTGGCTCGCCTCAATTAGAGTTGGCATCTGCATCCCCTTTACATCTCTTATACTACACCCATTTGAGACTTGGCCATTTCCATTGTCTTCTGACAGGCGAGTGTTCTTTTAATGAACTGATATCACTAACTATCACCGTCATTATTTTATCATTATTGTCATACGCTATCGTCACTACTAAAAATTCTTTTTTGCACAGTCTATTTTGCAAATTGCATTACTGATTGTATACAGAATTGTGTTTGTGATCTCACAAACGGAATTACAAGGAATAAAGACACTTTCAGGTTTATTACTGGTTCTCCAACAGTATTCGAAGAATTCATTTCTGTGATAGCTTAAAAAATGAATCGGTTTGGAGTCGGAGTACGTTGAATGAGAACTTTAAAAAAGATAAGAAAAAAGGAAGTGCTGTCGGTAAAAAATTACTTTTTCTCGGGAGTAGAAAGCAACTAAGCATGCCAGGCGACAGTAGCAGTAAATCTTAATTACACTTTCCTAAGCTTTGAAAACAACTACACTGTAATACCAGTAAATACCAGTGTATTAAGTCGTTTCAAGAGAATCTGTTGTTATAGAAAATGGATACGAAAGAAATCTTCTGGCAAATTTTCCTACTCTTTGTCAAGTGTTGAGATTGAAAATGGTATGACAAGCATGCAAAAATAAGCCTATCCTACTCGCAATCGTAAAGCAAACGGATAACGACAAAAGCTGCATTCGTGACCAGTCTGCATTTCCAATAAATTATATAACCATAGGTTGTTTTCATGTAATCAGCGCAGAGTATTTTCACAGACATAACTTTACTACGGCGTTTTTCATCAAACGCTTGTTAGCAAGTAAGTATGGGCTGAAAACTGACTAGTTTGAAGGATACCGGTAAACTAGTCTTTGAGAATAGAGATTTCAAGTTTTGCTGCGATTGAGAAATAAATCATACTATTAATACCAACAAGGTATACATTACTGTTAAGTGATGAAAAAGAAAAATTAGCTTACATAATTTACATAATGCATTAATTTACGTGTTAGAGAATTGAATAACGTTTCTAGTTACGTGTATCACAAATTGCCCAAAAATTACTACAAAATCTGTCATTTCGATGAGATTATTGTCGCATAACTCCAACTTAGTTAACTGATGATAATCACAAATTGTCTGAGTCTGCGCTCGATAAACATCGCTTTGGCTTCATTGCAACCCGCCTTGTCATGACAGTGTTTATTGAAAAAAAAACTTTTGTAACTTCAAAACACACACACTTTTAATTACATTTTGGAATCAAATAACATTACAGAATGTATTGGATGATATAAAAAGTCTCCGCCGTTTTTGCCACTAGATTTGCCACAAAACACGGTGGAGACTTTTTATATCACCCAACAATAATGTGTACTATACGCGGCATCGCAGAGCGACTATATATCGCCCGTAGTAAGGAGAGGGTAAAACATATATTTGTAGTGTATAAATGTACGAATTGATGCAATCGACATTATTTTTACAGGGATACAGAATCCTAAGAAAATGATAATAACTTCTCTAGTTCGCAAACAAGCGTATTTTGAAACGTATGTTTATCATGAGGTAAGTGAGAAGAGCAGTTAGAGGCGGCTGCATGGAATGGCGAAAACTCTAGTAAACTGCAATAAATAAGTAAATATCTGAAATATAATACACAACAACGATCGAAACAATTCCGTCACGTTAAGCGAGTTCCCATAGTCTTGTTGTCACTGACCACAGCAATTGTTACGTTTGCAAATTGCTCCATGCGATCACGACGAACTTGATTGATATTTGTCAATCATGCCGTCAGCGGTCATTTCGATATGCGAATCTTGCGATTTGCAAAATTTTAAAAGTGCCGCAGATGCACTTTTGCGAACACGATAAACTTTCACTTTGTACATTCGAAAATAAAATATTGCCTAATGTATTCGTCGTTATATAAGCTTGTTTTTAAAAGGGTAGTATCTTTCCATTCAAGGACTGCATAATATTATTCGTGATTTCGAAATATTATCTTTGGATTTGAATACGAGAAGCCAGCATTTCACTTTTCAACGTATAATTAAAATGTATAATATAATCTTACTTCGCCCAGAAACATATGTTGTGGACCGTATTTCATTTAGCTACTTTGTTTGGCTTACCAGATGGTATGGACATGGCCGCTTGTTGCCGTCGTGATCTGGAAGTCTCTCTCTTCGCGGATACTTGCGAGCCCGGGATCTGCAAGCCGGGAGCGCTGAGAGCTCTTTTGGGCCCGCCGGAAGTACTGACGTTACCGCTGTTGCGGGCGAAGCCGGGCGGCCGGTACCTCGCCGACTTCACACCGCTGTGCTGTGGCAAGAAGTGGTAAATGCTGTGAGCCTTGTGCATCGACGTAGAAGCGGCAGACTGGTTTCCGGCCACGGCGGAAGCCGACAGCCGCGGTAGTGAATTTGTCGCGCTTGTCGATGCGCTCGCCACGGCCATCTGAATTCCTCGAGGTAGTGTAGTTGCTCGCGAGTCTCCCGCACATTCCAGTTCGTCTTCCGTGTCATCGTCACCTGCCGACGCACCTTTAATCAATACACAAAAGTGAATAATACGTATGAACCTACAGACAGATCAATCAATACTTAAAGCCAATGATTCGTCAACTACTGTATATTGTACAACTGTACATGCGAATGTACATTTAATTTGTAAAGTAGCAACTTACCAGTGAGTCAATTTAACAGACAATGAGTTAGATTCATGAGAAATACCAACAGGACATTTTGGCATTAGAGAGCGCGTTTTACGTTAGTCATCTTAAAATGTAGGGGTATATTAATGCTAAAACTTCAAGAACATTCAAGAATTACTGAAATTGAACGAATTTGTGTTGAATTTCGATTCACATGTTTTTAATTTTTTTTGTTGCTGTGACAGTTAAAGAAATGATACTTTTTCGACAACTATTACTTGTTATAAATTGATAAATATTGGTAGGTAAAGGGTACGTTTTAATTTAAATTTGTAATCATCGGTTGCTTTGACACTCGATGGACGTAGTCAAGTAGGTAATTAGTCTTTTTTTGTATATTTCAGTTGCACAAGTCTATACAACTCAAATATTTATCTTATCAGCCTTAGTCAACGGTTGACAACAAACTGTCTACAAATGGCAATTCTCCCTCCTTACCTGATTCTCCCCTAGTGTTCGCGTCCGGGACGGACGATCGCCTTCTGTTGCTCCAGATCTTCTCTTCGACGGAGCCGCCGCAGGTCGCGCTACTGCCCGTCCCACCGCCGATGGAGCCGCAACTCCTCACTCGGTCCAACTGTTCTCTGGAACTTTTCGAATTGAACAACAAATCTCCCGCGCTGCGACGTTTAGCCGCCATCGCCAGAGCACTGGCACTGGCACTAACACTGACATCTCCGGAGCAAGCTAAAAGACCTAGTTTAGTTCTGGAATCGGCAGCCATCAGGGCCGACTCGAAACTGCCCCTCCAAGAAAATCTTTCGTAATCACTGGCCTCCCTCTCCTCACCCTCCTGTACCGCGGAGGTCGTCGGATGGGCATTAATCAGTAGCAGCGGATCGTGGGATTTCGATCTGGGTAATTGCAGTCGCGATGATGGCGTGTTTGCAGAATCGGACGTGGAGTCGTCATCCTCGGTGGTAGAAGCGGAAGATGGTGTGCGATGGTGTTGCGAGTAACGTCTCCAGGCGGCGTGGTGTTGCTGATGAGAAGTGGAACCACCCTCGGACACCTCGTGCATTAGGGCGACAAGACGACTGCCAATATGATGCATCACTTTAGCGATCAACGGTGGGCTGCTGTGCGGCGTCGAGTTTGCATCCGAGCTGACGCCATCACTGGCCATTTTTGTAAAGCTCTGCACAAGCTTTTGGTAGACAAAAGCCGTGTCTCGGCCTAGGCAAGGCTCCCGTTCGCCACCCTCGAACGTCTCCTTGGCATTGGTGTCAAATTTACTGATTATTTGTTGGCAACTCTGCGAGATCTGCTCCTGCAGCGCCGAACGGCGCCCGCCAGCTGCGCCTTCCAAATCCGAACTCGTGTAATCGGAACTGTCGTAGGAATCTGACCACGTGTCTTCCGAACTGAGATACTCGACAATTTCGCGTACTTGTTCGTCTCGGATTCCGGGCACAGTCTTCATCAATCGTGTCAATTCATTTTCAAAGTACACCAATTGCGGCGGTTTCGTTCTGTTGCGCGTCTTCGGGTAACCCGCGAGACGTGGCGGACTCGGCGATGCCGACGCTTGGCTCTGCACGTTTGAATTTGCCACCATGGTTTTGAAGAACTGGCGCATCTTGGACATCATAAGGTTCGTTTCCTCGTCGCTCGACCAGTTATTGAAACTGTCCTTCCGCGACAGGTTTGGCAAACTTTGCAGCATCGTTTGTTGTTCCACCTTCTTCGACTGTACATTGTCTTGACGTTGCCGAGCATCTCCGGCAGCTTTGCTCTCATCTAAGACATCTTTATCCTGACAACCGGCCGCTTCGGGACTCGGATTATCCGCGAGTGACCTCTGGTGCAGCAACAAATCATCGCAACTGCCAACGAAGCCGGAGTCACGCGACTGATGTTTCGTCCGGTCGACAAGACCACCGTCCGCTTGACCGGAAGAGGCCTGACTCTCCGGTTGAGGCGTTGTCACTCGCTCGTCCTCCGAGTTTGTCGGCTTTGTATCGGTGTCATTCGCTTCAGCGGTCGCATCTTCGGCAATTCGCGGGCTCTGCGTGCCAAGCGTCCGTGGCTGTTGCTTTTTCTTCTTTCGCTTCACCGTGTCAAATTGACCATCGGTACCGAATGCCGCCGTTTGCCCGTCTTCCGCACCGTCGGTCTCCGTCGACGAGCCCTCCGATTGGCTCTCCTGCGCGTCAGCGTTGTTAAGGCTCAGATCTTGCAGAGAACTCTGAGAGCTCTGCGCCAGAGCCAGCAAGTTGTCGAGGGACGAGCTGTGCGAACGGCCCGTGCCTCGTGCACGAACCAGCTTCTTGCGCCTCTGTGCCTCCGGGCTCGGTCGTCCTTCGGAATCACTGCCCACTGAACCATCGGAGTCCCGTCTGTCCTGATCGAATCCAAGGAATTCCGAGAGGAAATACTTCTCAAGCCGCGACGAGTTCAAAAAGTCGCCGGATGATTTCTCCTGGTTAACCGCGTTTGCCGCGTTCTCTTCTTGGCCCAACGACTCCAATCCCTCGGAATAGATTGAGGACGTTTCGGTTAGACTGTCGATCTCCCGTGAGCCGCCACTGGTGTTCCCATCTCCACCCAGACCAAAAAAGAAGTATTTCTCCAATTCGGACGCGGAAGGCGGCCGCTGCATTCGTTTTTGTGGACTGCCAGTCGTCAAACTCGGCTCGGCCTCGCTCTCTTCGCAAGACTCCTCGACGATCGTATGCAGAGTAAAGTCGATCGCCTGCCTATGATAACCTCGCAACTCTTCTTCCCGATCGCCCAGGTTGTGTGCCTCGTCCTCGGAACTTTCCTCCGTCGCCGTGGTAACGCTCTGCTCGTCCTCATCGTGCGACACCTCTTCCACCCAGGAGTCATCGTCCGCCAGGCCCTCTTCCAGCATAACGACCCCGGAACTCTCACTGCCCGCCGCCCCCTGGCACGGCTTCCTCCGCGCCCCTCCCGCCCCTTGCCCCTCCTCGCTCTCCCCCCCCCTGCCCACCCCCCCGCCGCTATCCGCCTCCCGTTCGAGCGCGAACCCCCCCCCCCGCCGCTCCACGCCCCCCCGCCCCCCCCGCCCCAGCCCCCCGTGCCCCCCCCGCACCC
>JABFPT010002498.1:0-10605 GCA_022817245.1 Nixonia krombeini
AAATAAACAATCGGGGAATTACGAGTGCAGTCGACAAGTCCGGTCGGTATAACGTCCACGACTCGCCGGATACGAACGATCTTTGCCGCTCGAGATTCGGGAATTCGAATCCGCGATCGTGGGCTGTTGTCGCCGTGTTCAACGACTATTACATTGGACAACCACAACTCGAGGCTGCCCCGGCGAAACCAAACCACGCCAACCGGACATAACAATATATTGAATGTACTCTGGACGAGCAAGTGGCTGAGTACGCGGCCTCCTCAAGGGAAGCCTTCAGGCTCTATCTCCACTGCGACCTCCAGAAAGCGCCCTTTGGTGACGGTGCACATGGCTCCTCTCATGAGGAAGCTTCATTCTCCGTCTTCACCTCGGGGCTATAATGTATGAACCATCACTATTTCAGAAATAAATGCAATATAAAGGAAAAACGGAATCTTTCTTATTACCGACGCCGGTAGCCCGCGATCCTAAGTAATCATTAGGAAAAATAAAGGAGGCTGCAGTTTGAGGCTGTGACTCAGAAGGAGCAAAATTTGCAACGTAACACACTCTTCCTTCATTTTCGAATCTTCTTCCATTCTTGTTTGTGCTGCATATCTATTCGTTCCTCTAACTATTATTTAAAAAAAAACATCACATAATACTTCTTTGAAAACATACAGAGGTGTTCCATTTATACCCAATCTTCATAGAACTGAACAATTGATACCGGAAGTTGCTGTAGATTGTTTTATACTGACAATATTTTCCTCTTCTTTCCAATTCCATTCATCCTCTGCGTCAGAATCTTCACTGCTCGAAACAAGTCTTGCACGTTTACCCACTCTTTGTTGAATAGAGCTAGATTCACTTGAATCTGAAGCATCACTTGAATACCCAACAGTATGAACACTTTGATGACCATTTTCCATTTCACTATCACCAGTAGAGCAGTCTAGTAGACTTTCATCGTCACTTTCATTATAATGCATTCAACTCAAACATGTTGGGATAATTATTTCTGATTTTTACAAAATTCAGGTATGTGCTATGGCTTTCGGCATGCGAGCCCACTGCTATACTGATTACCGTTTTTATTGCGATTCTTGATGTTTACTTATTTGTCGAAGCGATTTTGTTATCGGTACTGTTGAAAGGGGGAATGTATCTCCAACAGTCTAAACAAAACAGCATCGATGCACGATCGAAACAGCTAATCTAATAATATTATTACATTATATACTGCCCTTAGCCAAAGACAGTTCTTGACGTCTCGGAGACGTCAAAGTCTACAATGGCACATGAAATGAATGGCACCTCAGAGACGTCGTTGTATGTTAAGGGGTTAAAAAAGGCTCAATTTTACACGTGAGAGCTGACTTTTGGCGATTGACATGCGATCTTCTTTATTCCGTTCACTGAGATTGTGAGGTACCCATACTCCTAACTTGCTGACTTTCCCTAATTTCTCCACATGGCGGTTAATAATTGATTGTAATGTATTCAAACTGTCTGCTATACCTCTTGTTTATTGACGTGGATTTTGCTCCAATATTGTTTTTAAAACGTTGTCGTCAAAGTCGGAAGGGCGTCCCGCCCTCGGTTCGTCTCTTAAGGTCGTATCTCCAGTACGAAATTTTGTAAACCAATTTCTAACTGCCCGTTCAGTTATTAGTCCTTCACCATATACACTGCATATTTTTTAGCTGTCGTTTAGATTCCCAAAGCATTTCATGAAGAATATGTACTTTTTGAATCTCCATTTCACAGGTTAAAAAAACGGTTTAACGTAACACGTATCACACAAAACAGTTGACACAAGACTTATTGAAGCCTCGTCTACATAGTGAAAACAAAAATTTGTTGTCATGGTAACTCATAACGGGTAGATATGGACAATAGGTTCTACTTAGTTGCATCGTAAGTTACTGATGACTCGACCTAATATTTATAAAGTTCTATAATTTACAACTTTTTCGCGTAATAGCTAGTGTACTAATTTCAATTATTTGTTGTATGCAGATACACTCTTCATATTACTCGTCTTATTACTAATACTATTCGTGCTCTTTATCTCTATCTTATTTTTGTTCTCAATCACAATATTAATCTTGAACATTATCAACTTATTTATCGTTGCCGTTGTTAATTTTGAACGCATTTCAGTTCTTCGATTTTGCTGATAAAATTACATGACGAACTTATAAATACGGAGAACTGACCAGTGATTAATGTAAAGCTCATTTGTTAAATTATTGTATTAAAGCATTGTATTATAATATAAAATATTGTATTAATCTCTCTTCAATCAAATTTAGACGAAAATGTCAAATAATTCACTCGCTAATCGAATTACGATTTGATCTTAGAGTGCGGATATTGATTTACTTGTTGAAAACTAGATGTGCGAAATATGTGTGTGTTTATATTGGAACAATATTATTCATAATTTATTTATTTATAAAATGTTAGGTGCGTCATTTTGTTTTACTCATTTTAAATAATTTCAACTACGCATTTATATCACGACATATTAAGTGTAACAATTCGTTCTTTCTATTCTTATTTTAAATTACACGAAAGTTATAAGATTCAAAATATAAATGTAATTACGCTATTTTCTTTTTTCTTCCTGTTACATTCGGGCCATAAAATTCCGAACTACTCGAGCGTACAACACACTTTTAACCGTCTATCTCTACACGCGATGACCGCTGCCTAGAAGACCTACCTTACTGACCTCACGCAAACCATTCACATTGTCAATAGGATAATTCTGACGAACGCATTAATTATTATCACGATAAAATACGTTAGTTACTGTTATAATAAAACCCATTAATTATTATTATAATCAAATACGTTAACTATTATTATAATAAAATGTGTCAATTATTATTACAAATAAGTTGCGCTAGCTAGTATCGCAAATAAAGCTGCGTTCGCCGTGTGGTCCTTGCTTTATACTTGCCAAATAAATAAAATATGTGTATCCCTGTTCACAAATCCTTCGAAGTTTACTAAATAAACAAATGTCAACCGTTATCACTGCGCTTTCAAGAACAGTAGTGAACACTTACGATCCTCTTATTGCATCAGATATTAGACGTATCAGTTACATTCTATAATTATGAATCATCTATTAAGGATCAGGTATTGATTTATTTACTAATAAAATATAAATACACCCCGCACAATTTATTGCGTTCATCTCACTAAAGCAATTGTTCAAGCGAACCGATCATCTATATGCATCGTTCCGCCGATCCAGTGGCAAACTGCAAGCGTGTGCTGCGTATTATTCCGTAGAATTTAAGTATTTACGAAATTACATTGGAAAATAAAATATGCAACATTTCCTATCCTTTTCTTCCCGAATTGGGTTGTTCCACTGTTAATGTTCGAACGATCACTGATCAAATAGCAAATCGCAGAATCGTAAATTTTTGTAAATAAATAAATAATTAAAATAAAAACGTTTGATGTAGAACAGAAAACATTTAAGAATGACAGGATTGCAATATAGAAACGTTGCAAGATTTATTATGCAACTTTCTGCAACTTTCTAGCGACGCGTCGCGTAAGATAGTTCAACAGAGTGATCATCCGAACATTTTAGTAGTTAGAAGTTCAATTAGTTTAACGAACAGTGTAACATTTATCGTCAATGACATTTATATTGGATCTTAAATAAAATCAGAGTGAATAAGCCAATTTCGTGTCATTTATGTTCTGATAAACTATATTCGAAGAATTAATGGAAGTGAATTAAATAAACGATCGAACAACTCTAAGTGCACCCAGCATAACATCCACGACACACCACGAACGATCTTTGCCGCTCGAGATTTGAGGAGCCGAATCCGCTATCGGCGTGTCGTCCGCGCTTCCGCATGCAACTGCCATTCAGCTGAGTACAACCCGTATTGAGGTCAACCCGCGGAATCCAACGACGCTCCCGCCGGATATCACAGCTTTTTCGTCCTTACTTTATTCATATTTATTGCCAATAAAGTAGAATCAAATCCTTTTATTATATAATTCACCCACATGTATAAATTCAGTGGCAGATGAGAAAAGTCCTATTGGAGTATGAAATCGTTCTCCAAATATTCCACTCCACTCTACTATTCTCGTAAGACTCGTGTTTATTATTTTCAATGAATATCAGGCCACGCATCTATTTCCTTTGAAAATTGGACACAGACTACTTGGCGTTGCTCTTTCACGGAGCTTCCACCTCAACCGCATATACCTTAGTCAGTGTTACTTCCATACAAGACATCACAACATACATTCACTGAAAAGCAAAACATTTTATAATAACGAAAAACTTATCGCTGCCGGCGACGTGATCAAACAGAAAACATCCCTCACGCATTCGACTTGCACACGACTTAATTCTTTTAATTAAAGGAGTGTCGTGAGCAATTCTGAGAATTTTAGCCGGCAAGATCTGTATTGTACCAGGGCTATCCATCAAAACAAGGATTTAATCCATACTTTCACAACGAAAAACAGGGCATAAAACCACCTGAATTCGGAAGCAACACGCCTACTGAATGTATTAATTTACAAACTAGACGTCGCTGTACACTAACTTCTCATTCACACCAAAAAGCGAATTACTTAGAAACTTTATGATTGTATAATAAACTTAAAACTAGAAAACTATCAAAGAACAAAATTAATTTCCTATTTGTAACATTTATCTTATGTGTTCAAACATTATTTGTCCGTTCGCGTTTATTAGCGTGGAAATGCACGGAAAAGGCAAAAAGTTGCCTTTTGCAAGCATTTCTCGTGCGAGATTAAATGAACGCTAAATTACACTGCGAGGTGAACATATGAATTTTGTGTAGAATGTGAATTTGTGAATATTATTCATGATAATTTCTAATACAGATCTACAATTTATATTTGTGGACATAAATTGTGTTTAAATCTTGTTTTTAAATCTATTGCCTCATATTACCATGCAATATCTTTGATGTTACTCTTGCAAATTCAATATAGAGCTTTGTTAAAAATAATATTATAAGTCAAAAGTCAATCTTGTTCGTGAACCTATCTTTACTGTAAAATTTGAAGCTATTTCTTATTTCTTTACATTATTTTCAATGGAACTTCATGTCCAGTACAATGTTCATGTATATTAAAGTTACTCGTAATTGTACAATATTGTACAATATTGTACAATTATTCGTACAACATACTTACTCTATATATGTTATCAGCAAAATGGCTCTTATTTAATATTCAAATAAGAATTAAAGAAACAATTGTCACCTTCTTGGAGAGAAATTTTAGCATCTACATTTAGAACGCCGCTAAAACTTTAAATTTGAGTCATAAAATTCTCGTCACATTTGGCAGCCGAATAAAGACTGCTCAAAGTTGCAAATTTAAATAATTAAAAATCTCGAAATTCCGGTAGGGGGAGGATGTGTGTGTGTGATAAAGAGATACAGAGAGAGAGTTCAACTTGTGCAACGGGACAGCCAATAATATGGTTATTGTACATATTGGAAACCATATACTTATTTTGTACTGATATAATTTGAATCTAATTTACCTTACATCTTTATCTATTTGTAACAAAACATCATTACCCCTAAAATAAGTTTGCCATTTACTGTCTGGATTAAGATTCAGGGGATGATCTTGTGTTGTTACATCAACTCTTTCTCCATCTTCCTTATCCAATTCACCCGGCATTACTATAAGGTCCTCTAATAAATGAACAAAAAGTCACGCTGATTTATGAAGTATGAAGTAGTTAAACAAATTGAATATTTTACAAATTACAAAGATGAATAACTTAATGTCACCAAACATTTAATGTATACCTTTAATTGTTACAACTTTACAAATATTTGTAATTTCTTCTCCTCATGACATGTTATTGACATTCACGAAGAGAAATGTAATACATTCTTTAACGCTTTAAAAAAATATTTAAATATATGCAATGAAGCAATCAGACTTCGCTAATTATTGGGTGATATAAAAAGTCTCCGCCGTTTTTCCCAAATTTTTGAACAAAGATTTTCTTTATTGCCATTTTTCGGTTAGCTTCATAGTTCCATCGGTGTAGAACTTCTGTGCTTTATCATCGCTAAACTTGGCCAAGTGATTTTCAGCTGCGCTTCGGTCGGCCAATTTTTTACCATAAAGAGAGTTTTGCAGAGGCCGAAACAAATGGTAGTCAGAAAGTGCAAAATCCGGGCTATACAGTGGATGCATCAAAACATCCCAACCAAGTTCCGTCAATTTGTTTGGAGTCATCAAAGGTGTGTGTGGCCACGCAATGTCATGATGGAACACAACCCCATTTCTGTTGACCAATTTTGGTCGCTCTTTCTGGATTGCTTCGTTCAAACGGTGGAGTTGTGGACAGTACAAGACCGAATTGATGGTTTCGCCGGGTTGCAGCAGCTCATAATGGACAATTCCCTTCCAATCCTACCAAACCCTCAACTTAACCTTGTTTGCCAGAAATCCAGGTTTTGAAGTCGTTTGTAAAGGGTCACCATCCTTTGACCATGATTGTTTGCGTTTGATATTTTCGTATTTCATCCATTTTTTATCGCCTGTAATGATTCGCTTCAAAAATGGTTCGATTTCGTTGCATTTCAGCAGCATTTCACTGATGGTAATTCGGTCAATCAGATTTCTTTGCGTTAATTCATGTAGCACCCAAACATCGAGTTTCTTTGTACATCCTACTATCTTCACAAAAAATGTAAGCAACAGTGTCATCTTTTAAGCATATGTTCGTTTGAGTCAAACGGGTGAGTGTTGCCCGATATGTAGGCATCAACACCATCTAGTGGCAAAAAACAGCGGAAACTTTTTTATGACCCAATATAATAGCCACAATCTACAAAAACTGTCCTCATAATTATGTAGAGAAATAGTGAACGCAAAAAATGTGTTTTCAAATAATTTACTTAATTTCAAAATGATTTGCAACTTGTAGTTAATTAGTTACTAGAAGTTATTAGAACTACTTATTTAATAAAGTTAGTGTAATATTTTTTAATTGCCAGTCTTTTTCACTTGAAACGTATTTCTTAGCAAATCGTTTTTAAAACATTTATTAAATGTATATAATCATACCAATAAAAGTTCTATACAAATTTCTCTTGCGTTTAAGTGTTTCTGACCAGTTTAACCGTGACAGAGGTAAATAATTTAGCAAAATTTTCCAACATAGTGGTCGAAAACCACCTTCATCTGGTATACCTGAAAAGAAAACAGTAGTATTTTTACAAATAAAATTTGTAATATAAAAGTACAAATATTTGTTACTTCTGCTACAATTAACCCTTTTAGTGCCACGGGCCGATCTACCGGCCTGCGGTCCTTATGTGAAAACTGCCACGGGCCGATTTGATATGCGTCGGCCCGCCACAACACATAATGACCGCAGGTTGATAGATCGGCCCGCTGGCACTAAAAGGGTTAAGAAATGTTACAACTGCGTAATATAACATTAATTCTTAATTCGTTATATTTTAATTTCACGGAAAAAATTTGCTGTTGCTCGAGAGTTAGAGCTGGACTAACCATTGAGAGTCCATAGGAAACATCCCTTCTGAATCATACGAATATGTTTTATAAATTTTCATACAATGAAAGAAAGGAGTACTATTAAGTTGTTCGAAAAGTAATTTTGTTTTATTTTCGTTTCATCGAGTTTTGAGATTAAACCTCCGAGTTTCAAATGATTATGAACGGTCGAATTCGATAAATTTAATCTCTTAGTGATCTCCCAAGTTGTTATTCGCCGGTTTGCATGAATTAATGCCTTTATTGCCTTCATCAGCTTCAACTCGCCCTCCAGAACGTGGTGCATCTTCCACATCAAAATTGCTGGATCGAAATTCTTGCAAACCAGTTTTGGCACTAGCGTTCTACCAATGCATCTTCTCCATACCCATCGGATAATTTTTTTTAAACAGCATTTTTACCTTTCAGATAGTAAAAAAGTAAAATATGGCGGAAATGCTACTTTCCACTTTCCATATTTTAATCGGCACCAACCAAAAGCTACTGCAGAGAATTAATTGAATTCTTTCACTAGCAAGCCTTGCTATATCAGCTGTCAGAATATATAATGATTATGCGGCTTAAGTGTGAAGTCGGCTGCGGGTAAATACAATTAGTCCTCTGTTGGGAAAAAACGAAATTACCTTCCGAACAACCTAATAGTATGCACTACATTTAATTTCTACTTCATTTGTAGGAATTTGTAAGCTTAATTTGTAAGCTTAGCTTAATGAAGTATAATAGGTGTTAGTGAAGTAAAAATAAATGTAATGCACAGAGGACAGTGTAACAGAAGTACATATTTCAGTATATGATGCAACATGCTTTAACCACATTACCTTAATTATTGCATATTCGCGTAGTTATTTTTTTTGTTTTATATTTTCGTGTATCCAAAATTTCATAAATTATTTTTAATACTAAGCTATTGATGTTGCAATGATTGCACATGTTGCACAAAAATGATCACTTTCTAAAATTTTCTAAAATTACTGAATTTGAATTTAGAGAAGGTTGAAGAACACAAAATGCATTTGCGAACATAAAAATGTTTTTAACTAGACGCATAACTTTGAAATATCAGATTGAAAATTTTAATAAACGTCAAATACCCAACATTCTAGAAATTATACACGGTAGTGATTTCTTGAACAGACCGTGCAAAGCACGCCAAATTCAAGAGATCGTCTGTACTTGCGACGCTATACAACCGTATCACTTGATACTTTTCCGATATTTAAAATCATCCCTAATGACCTATCTATAGAGCCAGATGTAATATTAGGTCATTAAGTGTGAAACGTTTGATTTGAGATTGAATGTTTCGTTTGTTATATCTCGGGCAAGAAGTAATATAATTAATCAAAATATGCGCCTAAACTATCGATACGATGTTGCCATTTTGACGATAGTTTATTAATACCGCTAGCGAAAAAATCGACAGGGCAGCTGGTGATAAAATAGCGAAAGGCGTGTTCCACCGCATGTTAGGAATTAAATATTTTTCCTTGCAAGAAATTGTCCAATGCTCGGAAAAATGGTAATCACTTCGCGCGAGATCTGGCGAATACGGTGGGTGATAAAGTGTTTCTAGGTCCAGTTCATGGTGTTTTTAATAACATAGATCTTGCAACGTGTTGTCGAGCGTTGTCCTGCAGGAGGATTGGTTTGCCCTTATTCACCAATATCGGCTGCTTAATCTGCAGCTGAAAATCTTTTCTTCTAACTGCTTTCAGTAGAGGTCCGCCGTTATCGATTGCCCAGGTCTCATAAAACTATACTGAATAACATCCGCGCTGGTCCAGCGAACAGACACCATTAGTTTCTTTTGGTGTATACTCGGTTTTGGAGTATTTTTTGGCCCTTCATCATAGTCCAACCATTGTGTCGAATTGTTGCGATTATTGAAGAGTATCCACTTTTCATCGAACGTAACTATTCGGTGCAGAAATGAATCGCTTATTAATCGTGACACTAAAGAATAGCAATCCTTGATGCGATTTCTTTGCTGACACTCGTTTATCTCATGTGGAACCCACCCACCTATCCAGCTCCTTTACTTTTACAATTGCTTTCAAATGGCTTAATATTGTTGAAATGGTAATTCCAAACCTTGCTGCTAATTCACGCGTTGTAAGTGCAAATGACAACTCCCAAATCACTATTGGAATTTAAAAGTTTATTCAACATGTTGCAATGCGACTTTGCAGTAACCGAGTATAAGTGTATCGCCAAGGATGTGACGTTGAGTAATTGTGGATCAGTAAGTTGACTGATGGAGTAACGTCCTATCCAGGTCGAAAATCATAATCAGAAAAACACGAGTCGAAGGACACAGTGACAGCGTGTGTGAGTCAAAATATGGTAAGTGACGTTCACTAGTTTCTGTAGATAAATGTATGTAGTGGTACTTTCAGAAATAAAGGATGACCTTTGTTTCTGTCGAGCAGTCTATTTTGGTTAGTAGCATAAGTATCGAGATGATATGAGGATATTGAGAACTGCGTGAGTTTGTTGGCAGGAGTATTTGGAATGTCCTGAGGTGTTACGTCCGGTTGGGCGGCTTGGCTGTTAGCGACAATTTTCTACCTTTGCTGTGTGGCTCTGTGGTTAGGAATGTTGTAGTGGCGTACTATTATTGTGAAAGATGACTCCGGGGTTATGGCACTATGCAAACTGAGTAAGTATAACAGATATATGTTGGTGTGCATGTACATGTGCGTTTAACCTAAATCGTCGCAGCTTGTAGCCTTCTGTATTTAATTTCTTTATATATTGATTACTTTACTTTATTCTGTAATAAAGTAGCCTCAATCGACATTCGAGCTTCTGTAGAATTCAAAAGATTGGAGACTTGCGGGGGAACGTTATTTCTGTTGTTA
This sequence comes from Nixonia krombeini, assembly GCA_022817245.1. Taxonomy (NCBI): domain Eukaryota; kingdom Metazoa; phylum Arthropoda; class Insecta; order Hymenoptera; family Scelionidae; genus Nixonia; species Nixonia krombeini. Next base: position 10,419 of record JABFPT010002498.1, read on the forward strand.
GTGATCAGTGTCCTTGTTGTTGAAGCGATGTTGAAGCAGTGTCAGGGTTGTTGTTCCAACTTTGCATGTTTTTCCTCTTCGCGTCGCGAGAGATGAAAGAGCGTTATCGTTAGCATCGGTACAGTTTGCAGTTGCAGCTATCAACTCCCTGGGTGCTTGTCTTGAAGTGTCTCTCTTCGACGACGGC
>JABFPT010002501.1:7687-18367 GCA_022817245.1 Nixonia krombeini
CTAAAAAGAATTTGACTCTAAAAAGGATCAGCTCTTCAAAGCCGACGTCCCGTAAAGTGATTCTTAATGATATTAAAGTCACAACAGAGGCACGAGACGTAAATCCAAATAGTACAAACGAAGAATATGCTTAACCGAAGAGAAGATAATGGACGATTATGCGAGATTAACATATTTACACTGAGCGAAAAATTGATTGATTCTGTGCAAAAGCTGGAAATAAGTATAGCTCTTTATTAACTTGTACTTTGAGTATAACAGGAAGCCCGGAAAAAGGGGTTTTCTATGAATATTTCATGTCTTGTGTGCTTCCGCTGGCGAACAATCAATATTGCGATTGTCCATAGGATTAACGTAACTAATGGCAGAGATAGTCAAACCACTGATACGAGATTTCCGTTAATTATTTATCTTAATTGATATATTTGTGTCAACGCAAGCGTCGTACCGATATTAATTAGCCGGTTTTTCAAAAGCAAATAGGACAAGTAATAATTTCATTGCAATTTGTATCGGCAGTCACATTGTATCAATATCGATCTGTGTCCACTTGTTACGATAAGTATTATGTTACTTCTTATTACGTATCGCGTATCTTGTTTTCCTACATTCCCTTCCAGGCAACCTTGCCCGGCAATTACCGACGGCGAGATTGATTAAATTCGCAATGCGCAGCGATATTGTTACATTCATCGACTTTCACCGACACAGTTGTTCCTGAAAGAGATACGCAATTCCATACCCGGTAATTTCTACACCGCTTTTATTGCCAAAATATTATTTTCCGCTTGTAGCGAGAGGAATTATCGCGCTGGGGCTAAATATAGACTGAACTACAGAGCGATCAATATTCGCGAAACGGATTTTTCACAATACACCGAAAGTCCGTCGAGTGCATATTGAAAAGTGGCGTTATTAAATCAGTAACAATTTTCCCCCTCACTGAACAGTTTTCAACCGACGAAAAGTCTGTACGGAAACTGGGAATACAGCCGTACACCAAATAGAACGCTTTCTCCGGTAAATCTGCTCGACAGTTTCCCCCCGATTACCCGTGTAACAATCGCCCGGGTTTTAAAGGTGAATAAACCCGCAAATTTCGCAGACGTCAAACGCGAAATCATTTTCAGCGTAGTCCGACGACGTTTTCGCGCTCGGTTAAAACTTTCGATCTCCTTTGCGTTTTCAACGATGCAGAATCAAAGCGCGAATCGAGAGTCTGCCGCGAGGAAGATGAGAGAAGCGCTTCGGTGAAGGAGCGAAACACGCAGGAGCAGACACAATCAGTGGCGCGGCTCTGTGAACGTGAATATCCGTGTATGTCAAGCGGTACTCGTGATGCAGAAGAGTTTCGAAGAGTGGCATTTCGAGTATGACGTAAAGCGTCCTTTGACCCTTTCCCGGTCCTGCTGCTTTTCATCGGCACTGTTCATTAACGCAGTTCGCGCGGTGATCTCGCTGATCGCCAGCCGAACTTACGTGGGTGAACGATCCCGGTAATACCGAACAAAATAACGTAATGTCAGCATCGCCAGTTTTGTGGCCTAACTCGTGACACGTTGTCATAATAAACCGAAAAAGGTGTGCTGATGGAATTCTGGATAGTCAAAATGACACAGAACATAACAGTTAACAAACAAGCAAGATTAATTTTAATAAACAATCCACTAATGAGATTTTGTGTCGTATAATTCATTAAACTGCTAAATTTAACTTTTTTCATAATTTTGATTAAAAACGTCATTTGTACAATGATTAATAGATAAAAGAAGAGAGAACAGACATAACCCATAAATATGCAGATATAGCCAAGTAGTTATTTCAGAAAATTAATATTTTTTTCAACACGTACACATACATAAGTATTTGCGTAAGTTTGGAAATTCCGTAACAACTTTGTTTGTCGCGATTACTTTACTGTTGCATAAAATTGCAAAAATCGGTGAAATTAAATGCAGAGTATTGGAGTGTTGCAATAAGAGGATATCAGGAGGCCGTATCAATTTTTCACTTGTCCACACAAGACTGTTCTGCCTGCAGATAAATTTTCATCTCCGCAGACTAATTTCGTATTAGGGTCACACTCGTGTAAATCTTTCTTCCCGAGACTACTGCAGCTGAGTGAGGTAAATTGAGAAAAATGGAGTTAAAGTAAACATTTGGAAGAAAACAGAGATGCTCGACGATGACACGCGTCTATGGACGTGGAAAACGTGTACAACTTTTTTTTTAGTTGCCGCCGTTCGATACATGTATAGAAATGTGTGTATGCACACACACACACACTTCTTATGAACATATATATATATACATATATATGCATTAGGTGATATTTATATTTGGAAATACACCACTCGAACACTTCAATTTTAATTATAGAGAAAATGCTTATTCAGTTAATCCTAACTCGGTTATCTGTACTTTTTTTTTCCAGTGAGCAAATACGACCAGACTCGTTGATAAGTTTTTGCCTGCAAACTTCAGTACGACAGCATTTAGCAATATTACACAGTTGATGAAAGGCTATTACCACGTCATAAATTGAATAGAAGCGAGAACATCCGTCACGAGAGTAGCGAGCAAGGCGAGAAGAAAGACCAGCTGATTATTAAAGTATACAAGACTCTACGTTGGAGGGTCCTGCCGAAAAGTAGCGAGTATTTCCATCCACAGTACATTCGCAGCGAGCAAAGAAGTAAGGAGCTTAGCGTAAGCAGCTTAGTTCAAGAATAAACTGAAGGGCTTCGCGCGGGCTTGTCTGTCAGCCACTTTGCCATTGCATTTTTTATAATAACCAATGATCGAGTTCCGTTTTTACTTACTTCCTCATTCCTGCCGTTTCCTTTATGTTCTTTATCGTTTTTACAGTCCGAACGTAATTAATGATTAATGCTTTTTACCAGCAACGGCTTTTGTACGAAGTCAATTTATAAATTATTTTATACGAACTTAATAAAACTGTTTATTACGCATGACGAGCAAAGGAGGAAATTCGTGTTCGCAGGCACAAGAAATATTCGCAGTCGAAATAATTTGTAGATACTGTTCCCTTAATTTTCAAAAATGTTCGAAATTCTAACGGTGCAGCTACATGTGGTGCCAACAGAAAAATATAATCGAGATCACCATTCTGTTATTTACTCCGAATTCAAATTACATTGGAAATAAATTTGGCTTCAGGGGAACTCTAGAACATCGTGATCGGGAAATGCGATCAATTCCAATTATAAAGAAACGCGAAGGCTGAAGGGCGGTTCTGTCATGAAAATTTGGCAATTAAACTGAAAATATCGCTGAAGTAGGATGTTACCAGAGAATAAAGGCTATTTTCCAAACGCATTGTTAATAAATATTTTTCACCTTAAACATCCACGCTCATTTCATTTTCTATAATATTGACAAGGTTAATCAACGCAATACCCGCCAACCAATGTAACAACTCAACGAATAGTCAATGCAACAACTGCAAAACCGTGAGTGCGTTATTCCTGAATTGTAACAATGTTGTTATTTCTGACAATAATCGGCCGGTGTTGCCGTTAACGGAAAATATCATCGCGGACAACGGTGCAATACTCGAAGATTGACGTATAGCGTGCAGATTGAAACACCAATCAGCAGGCATTTTTGACGGCGTAACAGGTATAACGGTACGTCGAACGAAAAACGCATGGTGATAGTGGGCCGTAAACGCAATCGCGACAGGGCGTAGTAAACGCGTGCCGCGCAAGGGCTAGGATTTAATGTTCCATTTATGGGGATAAGTTTACCTTTTAACGCCGATTTCAGCATAGCGGCCCCTCGCAGCGCGAGCGCCACTCGTCGTATTCCTAGCGTTATTGCCCGGGCTCGTGTACAGCGTCAGGATATCGCTGTTGATATTATTTATGATCGGCGGCAGCATATTCGCGTTCGAGTCGCAGCTCCGCGCACGCCAGGATCGAAAGCTCGCTGATTCCGCCTTTTTCAGCCGGGTGGGGGGCCCGGCCGGGGATTCATCGTCGAAATCCCGGAAGCCTCCCTCGCTACATCCCAGCTCTCTCGCCCCGTCTCTCTTCCGCTCCTTCTTTTTCTCCGCGTCCGGCTTATTTCTATGAAGATGTCGGTGTATCATGCGAGAGAAACACGGCACTTTCATAGTACGCGAAATAAAAGTAAGACTCTACAAAAGAACAGAAAAGGGAAAAGGAATACAGAATTCAGACATGTGTCGCGGAGCGAACCGCGGATCGTTATTACCGGGGGGAAAAAAGAGGAAAGTCGTTTCACTTTGTCGCTCCTATCATTTTGTTACTCACGAGTCATCCATTACGGCTTATTTAACCGGCATTCATATTTTACGCGCGGCTTTCCTCTTACCCGAGCGAGCGCGGTTTCTTTTTCATTCGATTGCGCGCTTTTGGAAAATTATTCACCGCTCGGTACGTATTCTTCCGACGGCGTCTCATTAAACAGCGATTCGGCGAGTGTGCATTTCAATGTATAACCGATATTCTTCTCTGAAACTTGCGTATACGTGTACTGTAAGATGTCGTTGATAAATCAATTAGATTACTCAGAATATGGTGTTCGGTTATCGGCACATTCACCGCTCATTCTCCTCATAACGGTTATCACGTTTTATTTTACACATGCGTACGTATATCGGTGAAGTGATTCATCGTTCGTTAGAGCCGTTTAATTAACTTAATAATAATAATTACTTTATAGCAATAGCTCTATTAACATTTTACATTCTCCACATTTTCCTGTGATTCCTTTTTCATCATTTTACATTTTGCCTACCGGAGTAAGGGATATAAAATATTACGTAAAAATAGATTGTAATTAATATTTTCCGCGTTATTTATTTATTGTAGTTATGCGTAACAACGTTTTTATACTTTATAAGTAGCACTTAGGGAACCGGTTGTATAGGAAATAAGGTTTGAAAGTTTATACGTCCGCGATATTTTACGCGATAGAAAAGGTATGTGTGTGTGGTGTGTAAGTATTTGTCATGTAAAGCTTGCAAATGCGTTTGCTTTGTCGCGGGTACATTACAATTTGTTTGTCAAAAAAAGCCTCCGCTGAGACGGAACGGAAATAAAAGCACTTGTTACGGAAGTGCGAGACTAATGCAGAGAGATTTACCAAAGTAGATTGCGAAGTCAATCTTTTAGGGGGACAATATTGTGGTAAATAAGGAAATATATATGTACATATGTATATATATTTATTTATTTCAATGTCGTATATTCATACGTAAATCTGATAAGATTATACTTAGTGATGAAAGAACTGTATAAAAATGAATTTAAAAAGCGAAGCGAATATTTTTCATTAATCGTAAATTCAATAGAATGTTTAATTACAAATGAATTGTAATGTATAATCATCGGACGGTATCGTAATAAAAAATTATCTTGTTGTTTATACGGTTATTATCATCGTTATGACACTTTTATGTCTTTATTATGTGTTACATATATTTATCACTTTACGTATTTATTATACTATTGTGTATTTACAGTTAATTGTGGATTTAAATGTAAGAATGTCGCAAATTTTTTAGAAGCAATAAAGTACCTTTTACATATAAATGAGAGGTATATTTTTAGATAATTGTATTTACATGTCTGCATTTGCTTTCATTACGCAATTGACAAGGCTGAGCGATGCCGATGATTTTTTTAGCGCAGATATCGTTTTGGAATGTCGTTTCCCATTCGGCCGCCGAGAATCACCGGTTTTGCGGTTTACAACGGCCTGACCACGCATTAAAAGCCAATGTATCGAGCGTGATGGCGCAAATCAAATGACACTGGGTTCATTCGGTTTCACTTACATACGATCCTTTACGCATTCACGACCGCCAAAGTCGATTGGACGTTACGTAATGCTTCATTAGCATAAAGTATTATGCGTAAACATCTTAATAACGTATTCTCACGGAATGCGAATTATGAAAGATTCTCTTCCTTTTAAAGAAATACGTCTCATCTCGTCGAGCAACAATGTTATCAGATTTGCGCGTAAATTATTGGCGAACATTCGAAAATCTATATTTGCGTGCGGTGAATCACGTGTGAACTGGCGAACGTTTGTAACGTGGATTCGAGGAAAGGCCGAAAATGATCGAAACAAGACACCGTCGGTGCGCCATGACGATTGAGCCACCGGCAGACGGAATTAGACCCACGGAGTAGGAAGTGCACGCGCGTATTGCGGACTTATTTTTCCAAGAGTCCACGGGAAATTAGATTTCTCGAACCCGGTGTCTATTTTCGATCAAAGACGGTCCCGGCGACTGATGAAAAATGCAACGTAATTTTCCCTCCAGGCGCTCTTGGAATGCAGCGTTTGATTAAAAAACGTCAGCTCGGCCTTTCCGGGGAATCAATCTCGCGAGGTCGAATTGCGCTTGTTTTTGACATTCCGAAGATTCTGACAAAACGAAGATCTAGTTTTAGCCCGTAATTAATAGAATTGCACCGCTCGCCAATTTGTCAAACGATTTTTGGATTTCGGTGACGTTTTTATTTGTAACGAAACGCGAATCAAACAATTTCAAATTAGCCATTCCGTCGTACGAAGCGGATGAATAATTGTCTCTAATCGTTGACTCGCGAACAATTGTAAGGTTTCAAATCTTATTTAGGATAATTGAATCGAGTCCGCCGGGATTATGGGATTATCTCTTTGTACTGTCATCGAAGGTTTATTTAATTAAAGACCGTCGAGCCTGATCAGACGTTTTGAACGAGGTTTTAATTGCCATAAGATGACTGATTTAATATTCACAACACTTTTAGTTCATCGATTCGTATACAGTTTTACTCGTAACCGAAGAGATTGAACTGAGCACCATAAGCTACACCACCATCTTCCTTAATAAAGGTAAACAATCGTAGCGAACCAATAATGTAACGAACTGAACGAACAACTGAATGTAACGAACTAAAATGCGTGCGAATGAAAAACGTCGTGTTTCTCGGCCGGTTGTCGGTCAAACTCACTTTGACGAGAGATCACGAGGGACAATCGAGCAACGTATGGTCCAATTTCGACAGCGGTGAACTGCGGTACCGTTTGCAATAGCCAATAGCGGAAAAAGCGATCAATCGTGTCGGAACGCGGTGCAGTTGCACTTTCCAATCGGCCGGTCGATCATGAAAAGCAGAACAACGCTGGAGCGATCGCGAGGAGAACGGTACCGAGCGCCGAACGACGTCGCGACGTCGTCGGCATAACTGGCAACCTCCGCCACCGAATCTTCCGAAGCCCGATGCCGGTCCTGCCGTACACTGGTGGGGAACGCAGGCGCACTGACGCCGTTGCTATTTCATTCTACATTTTCTACCGGTTGCTTCTTAAACAACGCAGGTAAATACCTGGTAAATGTGTGTCTAGTATATCAACCGTGAATTTCGCCGATTTACTTGGGGTACTTGCTTCGAATGTAAGGCGATGTTGTCTCCATGGAATTGCGTAGCCGGATTGGCAAATTATTGTCACGTTACTTGGAATTTGTCCAGTTGGCGAAACAGATTTTGGTTCTTATTGATCACTTTTTGAATAATATTGCAATGTTTTTGATTGTAGCTGTTACAGAACATGCACTTAACATGATCTTTTAGCAAAAACTGGTTTTGCGTTTACGCCCATAATTAGTTACTGTTTTTGATTGACATATTTTTTAAATACTTAAATGTGGAGTAGTGATGATATTTTTCTTGTTATTATTTTTAACGTGATTGTGGTTATTGTTTACAAGAAAAGAAAAAGAAAAATTGTTACTGAATTTAGTGTTTGAACATTACCCATCTAATTGTCGTGTACAATAGGTGTACAGTATTAGGTTTTTATTGTTGATTGTAGGTGTGTATTTGTTGTAGGTATCAAAATTTAATCTTAGTAACGACAAGTTATTTTATATTAACCGATAAAATTTGAATATACGTTATCAACTTTCTTACACAAAATACGAGTTACATTTATGAAGGTATAAAAGCAAAAGTTATGGAAGTACGATAAATGCACGCGTGATAATGCAATATTATAAAGCCCTAATAAAATATTATGTGCTTGGTATCAAGTGTCTGATCATTCGTAATTTTTCTTTTATATCGTTGCTGTAAGCAATATTTTACAACAATTAATTTTCTGGAACGTTATGTTAGTTTCTAATTTTTCAAAGCTCGCGTGTATTTTTTAGTATATATTTTCGGAACGTGTTTTTTTCAAAATAATCATTTTGATACTACAAAATAGTTTCCAATTCGATAAATAATATTTTTTTTTATTAGGTTTAACCTACAATTTTGTATACTTCGTTTTAATTTCAATTAATCACTTCCATAGTTTTTTTGTTAATGAACTTTCTAAATTATAATAGTTGTAATTTCTTCAACAGTATACTCGCTTATTAATTATAATTGATATGTTACATCAATTATAAAGTATCATTTATAACATACCGAATATAATTACGCTAAAAAAATTAGCAAAAATAATGTGCACCTGCGACTGCATTTCTTAATGTACTTCTTGTTCCACTTTCATTAAGAGAAACATATGATGGAAGATTAATTCGTCTTATCTTTTTTACATCTGGAAAGGTATGTATATAAAACTGCATTCCTTAACAGCATACAAAAGTCAAATGGTTTGTAGGTTAAAAGAATTTACTATCCAATAAATCCTTAATGTTATATAAGCGTATGTATGTCCAGAGTAAAATGATATACTCAATGCTACGAAGTAAACTTTCTTTAACATGCTGTATTGCAATACTGCTGGAAACTAGATAAAGTTTAGATTCTTTATATTTGTTTCGTTCGCATGAATACTGCAATTTTGTCAGGACATAATTAAGTAAAGAAAACAATTGCTGCTACAACACACGCTGTAACCCACAATAGCGCAAAAGATAACAAACATCAATGAAATTTATCGGCCGTAGAAATTGATTTTGTATTACATTAACATACATGTTTAAGTAATCACTTTTCTTATCAAAGTTCATCGCGCAAAACACGTAGTTTAGAGTTGGTATTAAATGAACTATTTATTGTTTTAATGACACTGGACGGAAAGTGTTTGATTAGACCAATTAAGGCGTACGTGATAAATGACCGTTATTCCCTCAAAGTTCATTAGGCAAGATAATAATAATAATTATGAATCATTCAAGTCTTTCGTATTAGTTGGAACTATATAAAATTTGAGCAATGAAACAATCGATTTATTCATTTACTTATTTGATAAGGAAACTGATAGTGTAAACCAATTGATAACATAAGAAATGAATGCTAAATAGTTCGCTGTGCAACCAATATAAGGTGTAAGTAAACAATTCTTATATGTAAACGCGAATGCACTTCCCATGCATTGCTCCGGTAAGGAACGAGTCAATTTAGGCGGAGATGAAGAATGCCGGCAACTCGGCAGTGCCATTCGTCAGCCGCTGTGCCGACACGCCCTGATTATCACTCGCGCATTTTCTCTTTAATGCCGTGCACTCGTGCCATATGCAATCGAGAAACATACATCGAGCAAGCGGCGTGTACCAGAGATATAGCGGCGACTGGGGCTGCGGCACCGGTCGCGAAGGTGCAATCGCCAACCGCGAAAGACACTCTCCCAGGTGCTGCCGGCAACATTTGTCGTTGTTTCTTCCTCGCTGCTGCGGCGAAGAGCAATAAACCTTTTTCCATCGCGAACTATCGAAGTCTCGTCCAACATAGAACCGATACCGGGTGTAGACTCTGGCTTCCCTCGTCTCGTCCCGCCCCTCTTTCACCACCACTGTCACCCCGCTTCCCTCCGGGCAACGTCGCCTAAAGTCTATACTTCACCAAGCAACTCGCACTTGGATTCACGTCCTTCTTTTTACCAGCAGCTAAATCTTGGCTCCCGCCAATCCCGTGTTTCATGCCTCTTTATCTTCGACGTCCATTTGTTTTCCCTTAACGTGATCTTAGAATGAATTCTTCGGCTTCGAGGAATTAAATTACGATCGAGGGGCGACTCCGCTATTCGTACGATAGGTCTGGGGAGGCTGATTTTTTGAGGGGGCGCTTTTATAAGTACAGCAACCCAGGCGTTGCAAGCGGTTTTCTAGGTTATAAAGAGTTTCACGGTGCAGCGAAGAGGAAGAGCTGAAGTTTCAGACACTTTTCATTATATTGCGACAAGAGGTTTTATTGGATTTAAATGAAATTTCAACGGAGTGAATAACTGCAATTTTATTACAACAGATGTACTGCGTTAGTGTAAATGTTATGTAATGTAACTATATTTATTGGGTACGAATTAAATTGTCTAATATACTTATAAAAAAACTCAATATTTTTAGAATGGTGAAATAAATGCATAAATTGCGTTTGAAAGTTACATAGGAAAATATTTATAAATTCATATAGTTTCATTAGCATGTATAAAACATTTTTTAATTGGTGTTACACTTAATTTGTTTGCAATACACTTACGTACATTGAAACAATATTTCATTCAGGTACTTTCCGAAATTATGAAAAAGTAATTTTTTTTAATATTTATTCTAGATTTGTACAATTATATTAGAAATACATTTTACATCTAGTTTTTTTAAATATTTTTTTCCAGTTTGCTTCGTTTCTCTGGTGTAAAACGAAAATGCTTTTCATACTACAACTTTCTGATATTAATGTTAATCTT
>JABFPT010002508.1:0-15807 GCA_022817245.1 Nixonia krombeini
TGCTTAAATAATCCTGAGTAATTACGTTTTAACGAAGAATTCGAATAAGTCTAAAACGTGAAAATTAATAGCTGCAAGTCTCGTTACCCGGGAAACGGTGAGTGGTTTCCTCCCACTACGAATTGTCCGGAATGGGATGGGGGGGAGGATCATTCCCCGAAATTTTCTTATTCCTCAAGATGGGAAAATCGCGCGAATAAGACAAGGGTCTCGAGCGAAGTTAATTGGATCAGAGGCCACTTTCCCTCCCCTGGCCATATGAAAAATCTTTCCAACAGATCACCCACTTACCGCTTCAAAAAGCAACGATTTCCGATCGATCTAGACTCGTATATCGGACGGTTTGCAATTCGATTGTCGAAAGCGCTTTTTCTTTTCTTGCCAATTTAAAAATCAGACGATAAATCAAGCGTTCCTTTTTTATACGTAAGCAGTACGGTTTTTGCCGTGTATTATCGATTTCTCATGAACCGGCTGTTTTTTTTTCAGCGTTCATCGTACGTTTTCTTCCTCTGATTAACACACCGAATGATTTTCTGATCGGCGAACTAAGCATTTTCCGAATCGAATATTTTTCCCAATTTGCGATAATCGTCTGTCCCAGTTGTACCGAGTGTTTTCAGAATTGCACATCGAACACTTTTTTTTGTTTCGTACAAGTGAATACATTACCTTTTCTCATTTCCATCGGCGGTTTTGTAATCTCGCATAAACTGCATTCCGGTATATCACATTTGTATACATCATTACGAATAATTGGATTGCACAGAACGTTACGACTGACCACAGGAAATTATCTTTTTCAATGTAATCCGAACAAAGGCGTAGATTAATTGTGTTGAATCAACGTTGACAAAGGCACGGGTCAAATTCGGATGCCAACGAAATATCGAAGAATTTGGGTAAGAGGAAAGTAGGAGTGGACGAGGGTAGAGCGTTTTTTTAGAAATCAATGACGCAAACTCGGGCAATTTCACGTGGAATGACCCGTGTGTAACGCGGTTTTATACACGTCGGCCTCGTAACGCGCGTCTTACACTCTACTGGCTTACTGCCAAATAGAATCTAAGTGCCCTTCGGTAACGAGCGTATACCAAACATGATATTATTATATGTTTGAATCGGCGTTATCCGCCTCTCTTCGTTCCCACGACGGTACTCGAAACTCCGGGAAATTTTGTTCTCCTGTATCTGGCCGCCCCTGAGCAAGGCAACTGTACGGCGAGGAAGCGAACAGCGAGAGCGGGATGATCCGATGAAGCACTCAACTATGAAGTCTTCAACGAGCGAAACGATGAAATAAACTCGTAAAAGCTTTTGGCTCGTAAGGACCGTTGCATCCTGCATTATTGAATTTCCAAATAATTCGTTTGTCTCTCATTTACGTGCTCGTTACGCCGATGAGCAGGCGAGCGATATAACTCGTTACTTCACCCGCATTTTTGCTACGATTATTATCGCGACTGATTGATATTAAAGCTCCAATCAATGATATTAAAGGTTGGTATAAATAAAGATTGATATTAAATATTCGACGAATGACCGAAGGGTTAGCCGGGACAAAAAAATGTCACGGTATCCGTCGTTCCGCGAGTGGGAGAATGATCGGGGAATGGTCGTCGGTTTTCCCCTGTCTCTGCGAAATGTTTGCGTTCCATCGTTTTTTATCGTTCCATTAAAGTCGAGTAAAATGTAATTGTTCGTTTTGTTTACGCTGAAACTTCGAATCGTGCAGCTGCGTTTAGATCGTCGACGATGAATCGCTCGCGGACGGTATAAAGTGAAGTTATCAAAGTGGGTTCTGAACTTTGGTAAATAAATAAGAATGTACTCAGTTTACGACATCATGACTCTTGATTCTTTGGCTTTAATGTATTTACAAAACCTATATCGAATAACTATGACGACTCGATATAATCCGTAGTCAAGTGGGCCGAAACCATCCGAATCCTTGTTGAATCGTCAATACATTTATTCCTTCATCACGGTAACACAATCCGTATCGCCGCTATTTCATTCTAAGGAGACGGCGAGATTCTTCACAGACGATCGTTATTTAAGTACGGCATTACCTATATCGACAATTTAATTGTACAATCTTTACAACAGGATTTATTTAAATTAATATTTACAAAAAATTGGGTCGGTGGAACCAGGAAATGAAGTATATAGTTGAACACTACACATACTATATATAAATAAAATATATAGCGTGTCGTGTGTACCGTGTCTCTCGTTCCGTCTCTCTCACGCTCTTTGTCACTTAAGTATACTCTCTATCTCTCTCTCTTCCTCTCGCATCATACATAAACTAAGGACGAGCGCACGCCAGATCGAGTAATAATAACAATAATACGCCGGCTTCAGTATTTGCAACTACAGCGAGCTAAATATATTTATATTCCTACACTTTTTTTCACAGGCTACGGCTTGCACTCACAAAAGACGAAAGACTGCGTTGGTTCGTACATTCTCGCTCTCTTTCTCGCTCGCTCGCATTCACGCGTACGCATTGTCCATCTTTCATGCTCCGCTTCTCTTTACAACACTCCGATGCAAAATGGCGTTGAAGTGATATTATTGTTTTCTTTTACTCCAAGCAAAAGGTCGACTTTGATTTAACGGCGAGGCGGGTGAATGAGGAAAATCACGAAAACCTAGCATTTTTCACGCGCCGCTTGCGCCGACGTTCCGTCAACGCGTGCTTGACTTCGCGTGAAAACGACCCATTCGCGGCTGAGACGTTCCGGGTACGTTGATTCGACGTCGTCGAAATCGACGGCCTTCCTCGCCTCGGCGTCAAATCGTCAGCGTTCTGCAAACATTATTACATTAATATTATTATATTACCATTATTATTATTATTACTTTTATTATTCTTATTAGCATTAATCGTATTACATTACTGATATCATTATTATTATTATTGTTGTTGTTGTTATTATAAACGCGCACAATTCCACGCGCACACACGTGGCGTGTGTCCCCAGGATAAAGTATTTCACACGTACAAACTTTGGCCCAACAGCGGCGTTGCTCGCGCGCGCGACTAAGCAGAGAAGAATTTCGAGAAGTCGATTTACCGCGAATTGGTTGGTCGAAACGTTCGAGCGTTTCACGCTCGAACGCTCACAGCGCGCCACCGCGATCGCGGCAATTAGTATACTCGCGGAGTAAGAAAATCAGTTGAAAACAATGCGTTGTGCAATGCTGCAAACGCGATGTACAAATAATCGGTGAATTCAATTATCGCGAAATCAGTTTCGACGCATCATTTTACAGATCTCGCTCGCGCGGCGGAAGATTGTTTAAATGAAATGTACTGCCCGCGCCTGTAATTCGTTTGCATAATTAAACGGCGCGCAATTTGCATTTGCAATTTCAAATACCGCACGGCGAGCGTTCGAAGATGCGTTTCGCGGCGCAAAATTATCCGCGAAATGGAAAACGCGGCGAGCAGCGTCTGTTATTGTTAACCGCTAATTAAAAAAAAAACTCGACATGGCCAATGCCGTTATCTTCTTTTGCAACGTCGAGAATCATTTCCATCGCGTTGAAACTTGCTCGTACATTTACACGTTTCGTGTACATAAATATTCATTCTCTTTATATCTATATATCTATCTATCTATCTGTATATATATATATATATACGCATATGTAAAATAATTATATAAATATTGAGGAAATAAGTCGGCAACAATTTCGCTATTTACTTATATACTATCTTTCCCTTCTCGCTTCTCAATAAACTTTCTTTCTCAATCCATCGAGACACTTTTGAGAATCTGGAACAATCTATCACATGTTTCCTCGCAAGGTTGTCCGTTAACTTGAACGCAGTTCGCGAACGCGAAATCAGGTAATTACACAATCAAAGAAATTATGCAATTTTTCAAGGTCAACACACATTTAGACAACGAGTTTTATGAAACTGAAAAACGTTATCTAAAAAATATTTAATATTTTACACGTGGAATATTTTATATAATATGCATATACGAATATAACTCTGTCTCGTTTAATCAAGAGAATTTTTATAATCAAATTTCCAATTTCAGGCAACGCAACATTTACTGTATACGACGTGTATATCGTGTTTGGAACGGATACATCGTGTACGGTACGTGGAAAAATGAGGATTTCCCGAACAGCACGTATTAGCGAGAGAGCGATTGAATAAACATCAAAGAATTTAATAACCGCATTCATACAATTTGTTTACGATTCGGCGGCGTGTCGAAACTGGCGCGGCGGTAAATAAACGCATCGGGACATTGTGTCCGAGTGACATTGAGCGGTGCGCTATTCGGACAACTTTTCCAGGCGGCGGAAGAACCGATAAATAAAAAAGCCACGTTCGATGGAAACGCGACTCTCGCGCGCGCGCGCACATGCGCGTTACGTAACGCTTTATTCGACACACAGGTCGTCGGCGTACGAGCGACCATCGCCGTATGAAAATAATGCTCCCGGTTACATACAACGGCGGAATTTGTAGCGGCCGCCGAAAAGTCTGCGTGGGAGCAATTAAACACGGCGGTCTGCCGGCGTTGAAGCGAAATGTACATTCTCGGCGCGTAATACGCGGGTGTATTCGTGGGATTACACTGATAAGTCGGCAAATCCTCTTTTCTCGCCGTACGACGGAACAGTGCGATTGAACGTACACTGCGATACTTTCTACGCTAATACGCAGCCTAAAGCAGAGATTCCATTGATGAAACATTATTTTTAATTGTCTTTGCATAATCATGCGACTAAACATTTTTTTCTCCCCTGGGAAATTGGTCAGCCGCGAACAAAGGCGACTCTGTAACAAAGTATATTAAAATCTTTGCCTCCTCGCTCCGCCGACCGATTTCACTATTTCGGTCGAAACGCGCGGACACTCCGTCGCGAACGGTCCTTGACTCGCCATGTTTGGCGCGAATTTTTGAATACTCTTCAGACGCGTTTCTCCGCGCCGCGTCGATTTTTCTCTCTAACAGCTGTAGATTAGTGGCGAAATTGACATTTCGATCAATCGCAAACTGGAAAAGTACCGTCGACCCATCTCCGACACGCGACCGTGCCCGATCGATAAATTCGTTTCTTTACACCGTTAACGATATTCAGTTTTCTATTTTCGAATCCGCGAGATGTTGACTCGAGCTCGGAAATCGATCGACCCGATTTCTGCTATTAGTTACTTCCAGCGATGTCACTTGCCGATTTTCGTGGCCGTTTCGTCACGGTTGATTACCACTTTCGCAGAAATTTGATTAATCGGATTTCGATGAATGAGATGACTAATCGCGACCGTGTGGTCTGGACACGTCGACGGCCGAGAGCTTCGATTTCTCCGCGACACAAACATGACAGCTATCTCGGGTGACATCGGTCAGAAAATGCACGGACATTGGCATAGTCCGTGTTTCTCGGACCGGTGAAATCGTCAAGAATTAAAATAGAAGGAAACGTTCTCTCATTCACCTCTGCCGCGGAGATAACGAACCACTTTGTCTGATGGAGAGCGGCCGAGTAACGTGTAAACACTAGCCTGTTTACATACTTTTAATTAACGCTGATAATTATGCACGATGCTGTTATTAATTAATTCAGCGGATAATAAGTTGACGCTGAGCGTCGAGCCAGTCAGCTGTGACTGAAACGCGTGTGAATATACCTTTCGTAGAGCCGGATAAAACAGCCGAATGTTTAACACGGACTCGTTGTGGGAGGAATCGATTTTGAAATGAAAGAGCGTCGAAGTTCCTCACCGTGATTTCACTTTTCTTTCGCAATATCCATACAAACGTTCGCGAGTGACGGCAGTCGCGCATAATTACAATTTCAAATCGTTCGAAATAACGAGGCACGTTTCGAGGAAAATGTCGCCTTGCTCGTTGGGTAGAAAAGGACGAGCGCGAGACCCGCGGACGTCATCGATCTTCAATTAGCGCTTCACTACGCAAACGCGTAGCCGTTGCTGCTCGTAACGAGCAGCCGATTCGAAAAGAGCGATGCTCGCCTGCACATTGAAACCGTACGCTCGGCCTTCTCCGCACGATTCTGATCTTCCACGCGTCGTCGAAAACCAAAGAAATTACGTTTCCCCGCGTTGCGAAAGAGACCCGCTTCAGGGAAGTGGATACTTCCCGCCAGAAAGAGATGTCAACTTGGACCGAGCGAAGTTGGAACGACAAATAAATTCCGTTTGCGTAGAGCACGAATAATATCCATTTGTCATACTGAAAGTTGACGGCGGCAATAAAGCGCAATGACGAACGTTGACTGATAAAAATTTATTACACGGCTGAACAAAGGACCAGAGGCGTGTGCTTGGCACAGCGCACAACGCGCGCACGCGATTGGTCTTTTCGACACATCGGCAAATGCGCGCGATTCTCTCTATGCACCAAAGCACCGACGAGACCAACCACACACACACACACACACGTTCCCACGCGTTTTACATACACCAATTGTCTATCGCGATATTATCCAATGCGGGGTGTGATCGCATCCGCTTCCATTTTTTCCTTCGAAACTGCTCGGCGAATTCGATCGTTAACGATGCACTCGCAACGTTTCCTGGTTACGTCACACTGCTCCGCGCTGATATTTATATACGCGAGTGTCGACGCGGGTAAGGAGGAAATTCGTTTCGTCTTCGTTAAAAAATGCCAAACGTCATTTCATTCATTGCGCACTCGTCGCGACCGAGTGTTCGCCTCTTTTTATTCCCGTGTTTCTTTTTTTGTGTTTGTCACAGGTACCGCATCGCGTAGCCGATAAGGCGGGATTGTGCACGACCATTAAAAATAATTCGTTGGATTCACAGATTCAATACTTGAAGTCGGCAAGAGGGAAAAGAAAAGAAACGAACCAGCGTTTGGCAAACAGTTTTAAGGGGATTCCGCGTTCGCTGACGAACTCGGGCGCGACGCCAGCGCTGCTCAGATTGAACTACACCGAGACGAATTTTTCTTCAGAAAATATACGTTTCTCCGTGAAATGTAATATAAAGACGTTGCGCCTCGCATCTCTCGTCTCTGTGTATCGTTTGACAAACTTTGCCATCTCGAACAAAAAAACAGAACTTTGTTGTTTCTGTAATTTCTGAAAAATTCGAGATCGACGTCTTTCGTATATCTTTAATAATAAAATTGCGTGCACAAAGGTGTGAAGAGAAAAATTTGTTTAACAAGGGAGCATTAAAGATGGAAAAAAATTTAACTACTGTAAATAATAGATATTTAAACGATAATAAAAGTCTTTGCACGATCGTGGTGATTTATTCAGGACTCTCTAAACATTAGCCGGATAACTCGATTTTCGACTCGGTCGATACAGCAGGAAGATTCGAGAAGAACTTTTCAACGGAAATCAGGGTTCTCCTTCCCCGAAATTTAATCGCATTTGTCGCACGTGAACGCGTTGTTTCCGCTTTGATTATACACGCGTCGTCGTTATCATGCAACATGATTGGTGTCTAGCCCATTCATTCGGTGACATTTGTCTAATCCGGCGCGCGGCTGGAAAGGTGTGCTCGGCGGTCGCGCGCACTCATTTTCAACTCCTCTCGACCCCTTGCCGCGATTCACGACCGATTTTCTTAATCCGAGGAATGAAAAAGGGAAAAGCGCAGCGGCTGAAACGGTCGGATTCGCCTTGGCAGACGCAAACTCGATATTCCTCGGTTCGGCTGTGCCGCGATCGATAACCCATTTACCACATTTCGCGCAGCGTACTTTATCGAAATCGAAACCGGGCTAGCGACAATGCGTTAGGAAAATGAAGTCGCTTTTGCCACTGCCGACAGAAAATTCCTCGCTGGTCGGCGCTGAGCAATCATCGTCGTTAAGAAGGCGCTTTTGAAGAAAATCTGTCCCTCTTGACGGACGAGGATTCCTCTTACGGTAAGGGGAAACCTCCTCATGCAAATCGCTTTCTTTCCGCCGAAGATTTGTATCGGGTTCTGCCGAGTGAATTATACTCTTATTTACGCGCTTTCTAATCAAACGTCTCCTCTCTTTCCTGTTTACTCCCCATCTATGCGCGTGTGTCGTTCCATTAAATATAACAACATTGTTCGTTACCACGTATTTATTTGTATACACGATTAGATAATTAACGTTTCAAGTTCGTGTCAGGAAGTTATTCATTTTACATACGTCTGTTTACATTAATCTTCATATTTCATCCATGGACGTTCTGTTTTACATGTCGGTTACGGATTATTATTGAAAACATTATTTAAACGAATGAACATCCCCTCCGCTGAACGTCGCCCGATCTATATCGCGCTACTCAATATTAAATTACGCCCAAAAATAACAATTTAACACGGCTATGAACTTTCCACATGATTAAAACGAGTACACCGACTGACACGTATGCATGTACGCAAGATTGAAAATTAGCATAAACCTTCCTCAAGATTTACAAGGTAAATGATTTATAGTTCTTCCAGTCTTAAATTTAATTTTTACATTTTTTTCATCGTTTCCCACTTGATGAAAATTCATGTTTTTATGTCTATTTTAAACTTTAATGCCATTCATTGTTAATTAGTTTATACCGAATTGAAATTGCTGTTTAATAATAGATTAACACTTTTGTTGATTGATAATTATTTAACAGTGATCATGATTCTTCGAATTTCATAAATGCGGGTTTGATTCGGTTGAATGAAATCGAGTCGAGGAAACGTGATACCTTTATAAGCACAAAATCGTTTGAAATGTTGGAACAGGGCTGGCCAACACGCGGCTCGCCGGACGATTTTATATTTCTATTGAAACTTTTGTTTCTCGTTGTACGTACACAAAAAGTACTAGATAAATGAAATTTGACGTATTGTAGTCAACGCGGAAGTGCGACCACGAAATGCAGAACATATTTTTTTTCCAAGATGAAATTTAGAAAAATTAAGTGAAAGAAAAGATTAACAAACGAAAGAACAGATAAACAAATTATATAGACTCGAGGTTTAATTACGTCGAAACATAGTGTGGCAAGAAAGTTTTATTCATTTTATATTTGTACTGCATTTTTTAAAGGCATGTTTACCTAAAGTGCGGCCCACTGTAACGTTACGCGTCATCAAAGTGGCTCGTGGAACCATTTGGGTTGGCCAGGCCTGTTTTAGAGAGACGCCACGGTTTTCAGCTGCGTTTATGAAATGAAACCGATCCAATTACAATTCCACGCGTCCGCGTATCAAAGTACCGGGGAGTTTCGAAAGTGCCCAATTTAATGATCGACACGCAACGTCGTATTAGAAAGGCCACTTCGACGATCACCTCTGCGCCTCGTGAGGGCAAAAATGTTACTGCGATGAAGTCGCACAACGACGGAACAGTCGCTTCAAGTCTTGTCACGTATGTCTCTCAAAGTCAATATGAAAAATAAACAAGCGCCGTTCAGCGAAGCAAAATGAAACGCAGCAGCGACACGTAAATTCGAAAGAATTACTTTGACTGTCGTTTCACGCTTTATTTTTGCATTTATTTTTTCCCCATTTCCATTATTCTTACTATTCTGACTGAAGATCTTGTCAGCATCAATTCTCGCTTCGAAATAAACTTTCCCCCGAATGTGTCCGTTTATTAGGAAATTTGGAACTAGAGAAAAAAGACATTTAAAAATACTTTTTTTTAAGGAACACTGCGAAATGTCGTGCGATACAAAGCGCACATTTAAACGTTTCAATTCTTTTCGTCGTTCCTTCGGGTTTTCTCGGCTCTCCGCGCCGTTCGTTCCCCGTGAAGAGAGGCGAATGCGATGGTCTTGAGAGACTGCAAGTTGGCAAATGGTAATGCCAATTGAAGGAATATTATTCGACGCAATCGTACAATGCACGTATCGGCGGCGATTATAAATTTATTAGTGTATCATTGTAGTAGCAAATAGGTCAATCCGATTAACGTCATTTGCCGTTTGGTTATCGAACGAGCTTAAAATTTCAGCGCGAGATGGAGCGCCGGATTGAAAAAAATGCCGCGGCAGCTCACGCTTGCGGCATTTCGTCGCGAGAATTCCACAGATTTGCGAGGATTCGGTGCAAACCGGGCTCGAGAGTGGTTCCGATTTTTTACCAACCAACGAATCGCGCCGAAACAAAAAGGAAGTTTGGAAAAAATCACTTATAGCAGTTCACTTAAAGGTCGCAGTGCGAATGATTTCTAATGTACCCGATTTTACTCGAAAAACGCAGCTTCCTGGGCGGAATCAACGTTCCCCATTTTCGGCGAGTGAAACGCCTCGGCAGGACGAGCGAATCGAAAGGGTGAACTGAGAATTGAACGTGGCACGATATACGGTCGGGGAAGAACGTAACGGCCGAGTCGGATGTTTGGTCGCGCCGCGGATGACCTTCGAAAATGAAGACGAACGCGTGTGCGAGTATGCGATTGATCGAGCGACGAGCCGACGTCGAGTGCACGGTTTTCGCGGTGCGAGTCGTAGAGGGAACGAGTCTTCGTCGTGGTCGACGGTTCTTAAAGTGAAAATAAGAAAAAGGCCAGTGTTTGTTTAGTTGGCAACGAGTCCGTTGCCAATGTTGTATTTACAAAAGAAATCATACAATAAGTCGCTTCGGTTTCGGGACGAGCCCGCAAACGATATACGATACATCAACAATTGTTTAGCTCTAATAGTCATAGCGATCAAGCCCGCGTACGACACGGAGAGAACGAGGCTCCCTGTGAGGCGCGCATGCGCGGTTTCACGCGCGCGTGTAAACAATCGGGTCGCGAGATACGAGCGTCCCAATTTCGTGGCAACGCCCCAAATGCCGAGGAGCGTTTCGCGCCTGGCGAGGGCGCCTCGTCTCGATTTTCGGAAGGTTGCTCGAAACTGTGGGACTTTGATAGGAGATTGCCGGACTGGCTGTACGCGCGCCCCACGAGACGAGACGCGCGATGTACACGACCGCCAGCCGCTTTTCGCGATATGCTTTTCCTCCCCTCCCTCTCCGTCTATCTTTCCTCTCTCTCTCTCTCTCCGTGCACGGGGCGCGCGATTATCTTTAACATGCACACTTTGTATAAATAAATAATTTCCTAATTACGCTAATCACCGATTTCGATAAAATTAATACACGGTCCTCTTTCTATCCCTCTTTCCGTCTTCTCATCACCGTATCTAGACGTATGCACCTGTACCCAAACTGTCTGGCCAGTCCTTGTCACTTCGAAGGCTACGACTACTACAACGTTTACGGCGATTACAGATCTCACGTTACAAGCCTATGGCTACTTGATTGTGCAACAAACGGACCTTGAACCGGGACTGCACATTTTGGCGATTTCGGAAGGTTGCTCTTATGTTGGCCATAGAAATGTAGAAATAAATAGTCACTCCTCTTTCTCTCTCACTATTGCTTTCATGCTCGGTCTCTCTCTCTCTCTCTCTCTCGCTCTCTTTATCCGTATACACGGGTCATTCTCGTTCGCGAAACAAATAAGACGCAAACAAGGACAACTTTACAAACAATCGTCGACGAATTTCGGCGCCAACGTTCGCTTCTCTAGTTACGGTTAGCGATAATATCCTCGTTCAAAACGCGTACCGAATCAAACCCTACGCGCCTGTAAGTGATGCTCGACGCGAGATTTACAATGTGCTCGAAGCGTGTTAGAGTCGCAGAATAGACGAACTTTGGCCTTGCCAAGAAAGCTGTTAATTTCTCAGCCGTGCCCCTTTGCGCGCTATCGCACCTTTCGAGCACACTCGCGCATTCCTATTCATGTTATGGAAAACGTCTCGAAATACCCTGTGGAACGAACAGTTTCTCCGTAATACTGCAATGGGCGAAAAGTAAACGACATTTTCCTTCGACTTCGCGTCGAACGTGTCGGTCATGACCCTTCTCTTTTTACACCGTAGCAAAATTTCAACTGAAAAGGGCGAAGTTTCCTCTCCGGGAATAAGACTCGAATCGAATGGAATGTTACAAGAGCAAACAAATCCCGATTTGAGAATTCAAGAGAAATCAATTTGTATTTTACAATTTTTCTACCGAATGCCTATTTCGCGTTATGGAAGCAATGACTGAAATAATCCACTTTGCAGGAACAATGGCCAATCGTGAAATTGAAGGAAAATGCGAAATTCTAATGTTGGTAACTGAAATGCCGATAATTCGCCGACTGCAATGTTCCTTCGAAACGTTGTGTTCTCCTCTTCCTTTTTATCGACCTTTGTCTCTTTATCGTTACATTATCGTCATCGGTGTGTATGTGTGCTTGGGTCACTCTCTCTCTCTCTCGCTCACTCTCTTCCTCTCTCTCGATCACCTTCTCTCTCTCTCTCCCTGTGTTTGAGTGTGTCACAGTTGTCCTCGTTCACAGAAATCTAATCCACGCAAGCCCGTTTGTTCGGATGCTTCGGAGATTCATAGCTTTTTTGGGGGTGATTCTTGCGAAAAAGAAAAGAAGGGAAATGTGCAACCGATTGGTCCGGTCTACGAATAGGAACAAATCTTGTCATCGCAACTTCTGCATTGCGGCATGCGGTCGGAGCGAACACACATTGCGTACGTACGAAAAGCATCCGTGCCAAATTACCCAACCCCTCCGATGCCGCCGATTATCAATTCTCTCTCGCTATGGCGTCGCCTCGCGCACCGTTTCGAATCCGTGAATTCATGCGCTCCGTCGCGACAACTCGTTGCGCTCGGACAGCGGAGTATTATATTCCAAACGCGGTCGATTAGATCGCGGCCGGGACGCGCGCGGCTAATGTACGTTCGAAATCGAGCCCGGGACGGAGGCGAGGCGGAAGAACGCGAGAGCGACGCTGGCTTAGCTGAATTTTGCATGAACTGCCTCGTGCACGTACGCTCTCATATACACGCACGCATACACGTATACACATTCGGTACTTTTCTCTCTCTCTCGCTCATATATATATATGTGTATATGTTCTCGCGGGCGCTGAAATCAATCGATCGCGCGACGACGCGAAGGGAAATGGCACTTTTAAAGTTTCCATGCAAGCTCTCGAGAAAGCGCGCTTTCGACGTCTCTGTAAAAGCGCAATGCGGTTGGGAGACGGTTATGGGAAACGACCGTCTTGCAAACAAGTCCGTCGCGAGGGAGAAGCGGAGAAGCAAGACGGGAGTTGGGATTTCGTTTTTACCGGCGCCCCCTCGAATTCCAAAAAACGCCCATTTTTGCACATCTCGGGAAAACCGCACGGGTGTATAAATAAACGCGATATCACGGCTATTCTCAATTCCCTCTCAAAAATCATCTTCCACGTTTCTTCGCAATTCTCTTCCCTGTTGTCGCAATCGCTGTTACGCTTTGCCGATAAGAGCAGCCGGCACGATGGGAGCCTTCCTTCGATCCAACCTTTCCGCCATTGACAACTTTAAGGTTTCGAGTTATTTCGAGCCCTCGTATCATCAATTCACGAGCAGCGTCACTTCGGCCTCTCGCGTTACGAAATCACGCGCCGATCGATGGCCGGTATCTCGGGAATAAAATATCGTCTCCGAATCAAAGCCTTTTGCAACTGCACCGCCGCCGCGAACGAACCGCCCTCCAACACGCCGAATTCGATCACGCTCGCTTTTCACTTTCTCGTTACCCCCAACCGACGCCTTTATTAACATTTCATTTACCGCAAATGTCAACTCGAATAAGGCAAAAAAAAAATCGATTCACCGTGACAAACAAATGGCATTTCTCGTAAATTGTGTAAATTTTATTGTATAAATGTATCGCAGACTTCGTGGCTCGTCGTATACGGGACTTGTGGTGTAAGCGGCCTACGAGGATCGTTTAAATCCGCGCTCACGCTCCGGTGACTACTTTGGCGGCAAAACCGAAAATAGGAAATCTATATTCTTTACCGGCCGTGTTGCGCGTGGATACGCGCCGCTGTAAAATACTGTTTGCAGAGCTCAGCCATCTTCGAAGCCGATGGAAAGAAGCGGCTCGAATGGAAACGCGCGCGAAAGCCAATTTCGCCCGATCGACTCAATGTTTCGCATTACGTCTCAAATGTCTGAAAAAAAAAAAATCGTGAAAAAGTGACGAGATCCTAAAATACTCTCGTGCCAGTCATTAGTCGACGACTGAAAAACCAAGTCTCGAAATCCGATCATCGCTGCGGTAGATGTCAGCTGCAGCGTGGGAATTACGAAAATCCACTCTGTCCAAGTGGAATCCATTTGTTTTCAGTACACGTGGTTCGGGATGATTCAACGAGACGAACGAAAGAGGAAATTTCAATACGAGTATGTTTGCACAAAATTGCGCGCGGTTGGAAAAGAATCGAGCAAGGTGTCAAGTTACGTTTTGTCACGGGGAACTGATATTTGATAGGTGTCGCGGCGCCTCTATCCCGACGAATCCAATTTCATCCATAAAAATTCACCCCGGACGGTTTTCAATTCGGAGTATCAACGGCGCGTCGTCGGCGAAGAATCGAGGCGGACGGGAGTGATTACAGCCGGCGGTAAATAAATATGATGAAAGTGACGGAAAGTGACGCGAAACTGCGTTGGCAGCGAAGCGCTCGTCGTCGGTCGAAAGACGGAAAAGCGGCTTTGCGCAATATGTCGAGCTTTAACCGACGTTAGTTCACGCCCGATATCAATCAACGTTGGGTTATAAATGTAACGATCTCATTTGTTCCGCAGCGAGGCGGCAGCGGCGGTGCGCACGCGCGCTCGCGCTTGATGAATGGGAATGGAACGGTAACGAATCGAGGTAATTTCGAAAGAATCGCCGGAATTGCATATCGATAACGGTATTATCGGGCAATGAAAATCGCGCGTCGACCGTGCGTAATGTCACCCGCCGGGCCGCCCCTCTGCGCCGTACAGTTTATGCAGCTAACGTAATCGTAATCGTCGCGAACACCTGACAGCTACAATAATCCGATTTCGTCACACCACCAGCGACGATTATTAATAGGAATTTCTCGTCGGCTTGCGGGAGGACGGAAAGGCGCGGCAATTGCGCGAAAGCCGCCGATGCCAATGAAATCCGTCCGAAAGCGAACTGTGCGTTCGAAACGGGGAGAACAGCTCGATATTTATATTCCGCGAGATGAAAGGGAAAAAAAGTCGTTGCAAAAACGACTCTTCTTCCCGTCACCCCTCCACCTCCCCGCCGCCCTTACACCCGTCCCATTCGAAGGGCTTTGTTTCAGATGGAAATCGACATCGAGGAGGCGCCTCGATGAAAGTACGGTCTTTTCGGAAAACGGGAGAATAAACAACTCGGTACGGCGCGCCAGATAAATGAACGGCCCCGAGCGCGCGGGAGACCAGCGGCGACAATGACGCGTGCAATATTTATTCATCACGTGGACACGAGCGTTTCTCTATTGATAGAACAACGCCAGTGTTGCACGTACACTTTTTGCTCCTGCGTTACTCTTCAACGCTCGCTGCGACTGCGGATCTGCGCGAAACTTCTCCCGCGACCTGAAAACCGCCGCTTTTCATCGGCGAATAAATCTCGACAATATTGAACACTTTCGCGTTTCGCGGGAGAATATTCGCCGCGGACACCTTTTCGCGCTCTTCGCACCGACGACCGTTTCTTTTCAAACGGGAGAAACTCGCTTTTCCCCGGACAATCGTTAAAGGTCGTACTGAAAAATGGTTTCTGCCGTTTGAGAAATGAAAGGAAGTAAATTCTTTTTTGTTGAGAAGGAAGATTTTTCGGACGTTCGCGTTTCCGGGATGGTTTTTATTTGCCGGTGTGGAAAATCTTGACAGATTGCTCCGAAACGGGAAGCGAAATGATACTCGAAATGAAAAATTGCGACGGAGGGAGTGAAATTGTCGGCAAACGA
>JABFPT010002514.1:3742-18310 GCA_022817245.1 Nixonia krombeini
TCAGGATATGATCAGTTTATGGAGTTTTGCGAATTTAAGGAACTGCATGCACACAAAACTCGGCAAACATGTCTGACTGAATATTTTTTGGTATGAAATTGTTGAGATGCTTCGAAAAGGAAAAAATCATATGGCAAACGTGAAAATATCATGAAATTTTATTTTTAGATGTCACTAGACACCCTGACTCATGTGTGCATGCAGTATTATATTCATTTCCACGTTACGGCGTGATCACCTTGTAAACCAAATATTGATACCGAAGATGTGTGCGACAAGAGATGCTCGTAACGTCAATGATATAAGTTATCAAATGATCACTGATAACATCGACGGAAGGATTAGACAAATTAGTATTGCAATTATCACGTTTTCAAAGTATCGGCCAGACAAATACGTTTACTTCTATAGATCTTCGATCGGAATTGACTTGCATTTACATCAAATGATTTATTTAAAATATTTCCACATTGTTATGAAAACATCTTTCCGTTGAAGTTGGATCCGACTGATTTCTCTATAAATAACACACTTCTAAAACAATGTCAACAATTCAAACAATGACTTTTTTGATGCTTCACTGTCTTGTCACTTTACACGCGTAACGAATGTTCAAAATGAAATACAAAATTAATTTTAAAGATTATATCTCTTGTTTGTACACTTTTTCGAAGATGTGATGTCACCTTCAAAATTAAACTCGAACCGTTGCACTGGAACATACGTGTTTTCACGTGTTTAGAACTACTTTTTTGTCACATCGTAAATAACGTTACTGAGAATGGAACGTTGATTTTTTTCTGGATAAAAGAACTTCGGACGTTGAAGAATTGATTAATTAGACATTTTTTGATGCATGTGGGGGACTTTTAAGACACGTTACAACAACACGTTAAAAAGCAATTTAACAGACACGTTATTATTACAAATATTATGAAGATTACGGAGATTTTCATTAAATGGAAATATACAAAATTTAAACTTCGTATAATAAAAGAAATAGGTGAATGTCTTTTCTAAGTCTAAAACACAATGTACATAATAATTCTTTCTTTCTTTCACACAAGTTTTCTTTTGTGTTAAAATGTAAGCAATGTATATTTAACTACATGTGAATCTCGTAGGAAACTCCAGCATTAATCCCTTATGATTGACGATAATGACGTATAATTAATGTACGATATTTACCCCCAATAATTCAAATTAATTGTATCACTTTCAATATTTTCTAGCCCTTGGTCAGCAGTAAACACAATTTCCGCAGAGTTTCATGAATTCAGATGGACATGCGCAACAATGCATTGTCGTTACATTAATTTTAATGCATTGAAGTACGATACTGATTACTTGTGTCAAATCTTGTTAGTAAAACTATTAGCTATTTTAAGTGTAACATTGTGTTTTTACGTTGATTAATCGAATAATTTCAGTTAAATCACTTTCTTTTGTTAATTCACATTCTCAAAGTAGGTATAGATTATAATATGTTTAGATAATTAGTTTCTGTATTCTTACTAATCTCTATCAGTGTGCCTCATTACGAACCTCTGCATCTAAAAACACTTTCGTTTAATGTTAGTATGTGAAAATGATAGATTGCTTCAACTAGTTGAGTAAAAATATCAGTTTTTTTTCTAGATGTTACTTTTCCGGTACGATCATATGAATGTAATTATAGTGATATACAGAAAATACATATTTGCGAAAATGCAATTAATTTACGACACAAAGCTATTGAATTTGGAGGTTATATTTATCGATTAGTCACGTCGCTCATTTGTCATTTCGATCACTGATAATACTAATGAAACAGTTAGTACAGATAAAAGACGATCAAAATTGTTTTTTATATTGCATTAGACGTTACAGACAAGTGTTGAAATAAATTAACAATGCGAGACAACGATGTGCGGAAAAACATGATTGTTCTAATTTGTCGCGTGAAATAGAGAGACTGTCCTTGCACGAATGCCTGGCTGGAAAGCGAAGCGTTGAGAACGAGGATTGATTGCCGAAAGCGCAATAATGGCGGCGGCAGGAGTAGTAGCGGGGCTGTTCTTGAGCGGGAAGAACTAACCAAAAATTGATTCGGTCGCTCTCGCACGGCCGATTGTCGGCATCGATCCGTGTTTGACAAAGCGGTTCTCTCTCAGCCAACGGTGGCGACGGCGGCGAGGCTCGGGCGGCTGTTGCGATGCGAGAAAGAAAAGTGGAAACGCAAGCTTTTCTTTCGAAGGGCTGTCTTTAACGTGTACTCGTCGAAACTGGTTGTTGTTTATTATTTAGGTTTCCCGTTTTTCTCGTCGCGGTTTTACGATCGAGGTTGACGTATCGCAATTATCGGTCCTTGGCGCCCGTCATGAGATTTAAATGGGAGATAGGTGCCGATTTTACATCGGCTAAGAGTGCAAGAACGGTCACTTCCGGATTTTCAACTCGTGCTTTCCCTTCCCCTCCCCTGTACCGCCGCCGTTCGCACGGACACCGATCACAGTCGCGCTTCCTCCTCTCGTTTTCGCTATCCGATCGACCTCCAACAAACAATGGCAACAACAACTTATCATTCCCCGGCCTAAACCGGTGACCGCCAGGTGGCGGCACGCTCTCACGGAGAGCGTGTCGTTTCTCGTGCCACTTCTCCGCCTCTTTCCTTCCCTCTACGATACAATTTTCGCGGAAATCGGTGTGTTCCGTATTTACAGCGTCGAGTCTTCAGCTGGAAGGTTTACGAGCCTTTTATTCGTGGAGCAAACGCGGCATGACGCTCGGCAAAGTTTACCCGCGGTTAATTTTTCCGACGATACATTATCGCGGCGCACGTCTGCGCGTGTGATATGCAAGATGTACGATCGCGGAGCGGGATAAAACGAATCGAACGGTGCGGTCCCCCCTCGTCGCCCACCGCCGTCGTCGCTGCTTCGCGTCCCCCGCCGCTTCCACAAATGGCGGGTTATGACGGACAATTCCGTTCAAGTTTTTACGATCTGGCAGGCGGCCGTAGATTCTATCATTGGCTGCCTGACATCCGCCGTCCGGCAATCGAGATAATCGCTAATCAATGGCGACACGCTCGCCGTTAAGTCGTTACGTGCATGTGAAAACGTGAGCCGCGGCGGCGACGACGACGACGACGGCCGACCTCTGGCGTCGTTCTCCGCTGGCTACGCTCCTCCGTTACGCGACCACTCGTTCCAGGGTCGGAAAGGGACTCGTGAAACGGTCCGTCGTGTTCCCAAAATAATCGTGCGTATCGATCCTCCTCGCTGCATGCATACACGCGCGCTGAGAGAGACCGAGGCGAGGGAGCGAGGGAGACGGTTGGACAGAGAAAAGGGGGGCGAGTAAGCGAGCGAGCGATTGAGAGAGTGTGCGAGATAGTGGAAGAGCGATGGAACGGACGAAGGAGGCGGGGGATAAGGGAGAGACAGCGTGGCCTAACATATTCGAGGCGCGTTGCGGGGCGAGATCACGAGCCGCGTCAGTTATTTGATCATCCGTTCGAATGCGAGGAAAAGTGGCAGGGGAAGATGACTCAGATTATGGCCGATAGGACGAGGCACGCACGGACGGGCCCTATGCAACTTATCGATTCGTCGCCGGCCACACTCGCGCCCGATTCTGACAGGTGATAAGCGACGTGTGCCAAATATCGAGGACGAAAATTATCAGCCGGACATTCGTCGCGGGACTTCGCCGGATACGCCCACCGAGCAGTCCTCGAAGATTAGCGACCGTTTGCTCTTTTCACATCACCCCCTGCACTGCCCCCCCCCTTTCCTCATCGCATGGTTGAATCGGTCCAAAATCAACGTACAGTGTATCGGTCCAGGAAATTGATCATATTTAAAAGGAAGGTCGCATCCATTCTCGAAGGTGGTTTTTCGCGTTTTACATTCAGGAATAGCAGAGAGGTTATATATTGCGATCCCGTTGCGAGGGACTAGATAACAAAAGCGACGACAAAGGCAACGGAAAGCGGTTTTCTTTCTTCGGTGGTCAGAGCAGGTTTCTCATATACGCACATTTTGAACGTCTCATCTTTAAAGGTGGAACTGAAATGCGACCTTTTGATTCGCTATGAATTTGTGATGCAGGGCAACGATAGAATTTGAAACTGTCAGGTGTAAAAATCAGATGTCGTACAGCATTGTGCAACGACATTGATATTTCGGTATAGTCTTCCTCTTTGAATTTCTACAAGACTGCAATGCTACAATGCGCGTACAATTATGCAAATACATTACTCTACCGAGATGAAATTAAATTCCCTTTTCGGAATATACGCTTTTTCAAGAAAGCAATTTTTCAGATTTCCGCTATCTCGTCCTGCGGAATGAAATTGTTTGCTCGCCGTTGTCGAGAAGCGCGTGAAAATAATGGCGATGCACAACTAGATTGACATTTTCATGCGATTTATTTTTACGCTTGTTCTCTTCACCCGAATCCACGGTCAATTTTACATAACCGAATAAGCGAATTATTGCAACAGACTCGCGCCGTGAATTCGATAAGCAGACACAATTACGTATGGAATAGTCGGAGTTTTTTTAATGCGAGTTATTGGTCAATGTGTCATATCGTGAGGACGAAAATAATTACGTCGATGAGGAGCGTTAATTGAGATAAGGAAAACTGTTACAAGTAATTTGTTCGCGGAGGAGAATAATTAAGTCGACAATATGAATAGTAAACTTCATAAAATAATTAAGAAAGGAGGCAGAAAGTTCTGCATATTGTCACAGATGTTTCTTATGAATATGAGCAATTTTGTGTTACAGATGTAAATTTATCAATGATTTATTATTAAAACGGTTACTAGTACGGGCGTATATATACGCTCGTAATGAAGTATGCCATTTGTGTATCAAAGTGTGTTTACATTTGCCAATTCCGCCGTAACGAAGGGATCAAATACAACAATTTCTATAATATTTTTTCTTTCTACATATTCTTACACAAAAACGAAGTATTACCTTCGCCAAGCAAGCACTGTTGATTTGATAATTATGTCAGAGTTTCGTTGGTGTGGCTTTCTTTATCTGTTTAACGAAATTTTCCAGTAATAGTACTGGCCGTGAAGCGAAGCGGAAGACGAACGAAGAAAACACAACGTTTGCAATTAAGACAAGGCAATCATATTCGCAGAGCATTCGATACTTTCTCAAGCTTTTGAAACGACAGTCCTGTCTCGTTGGAATTGGTCGCGACAAATCCAGCAGCGTCCGACATTCAATTATACCTTTCAATTCGCCCGCCGGTAAAACGTGACCGTTGGCCCGAAGGATACATAAAACCCATTTTTAGTACCCAATTACGCATTATCAGTCGTTTCGTAACGCTGCTGCGTCGAGCGAAACTTGCACGATAAATCACGAAGCGCGTTTTACATTCCGTCGCGCGATTCGCTTTTCGCGCTAACGTTTACGAGTCGATGCATCGCGTCTTTTTTACAGATCAGGCGTAATCGTTGTCGCCACGCTTGCGCGATGAAAAGATTGTCGTCGACGCGATATTTTACAAACCTTAGATCGACTAATTCTTGTTACTGTTACTTTTCCAAACCAGTGATTGTTCCAACGTTGTTGTCATAAGTTGTTGAATTCATGTCGAATTTGCGCGCGCGCGCGCGCGCGTTCGACCCAGTCGTTGTTCGTTAACGACGAAAATGCGAGCGGCGAGTAATCCTGTTAAAGGGTGATAAGCGAACTCATCTACACCGGACCGGCCGTCGAATGGGATCGGCGAGTCGAGCGTAACGTGAGAACGACGTTGCGACGATGGCACGTTTGATTCGCTGAACAACAGGGAGATAATTCACGTTTGACAGTTTCGTCATCCAGGCGTTGCTGACTCCCGTTTGCGTGTACCGCGAGACAAAGGATCGTGGAGGACGCGGGCGGGCTGCGGCAACTTCCGTTGCGATGCGCATACGCTTTTAAGGCAGCAGTCTCATCGTTGCTTATCACTACGTTTCTTGGCCACAGCGAATCCATCTGAACTTCTGTGATTATTTTCCCCCTGTCAAGGTCACCAGCTGGACTTTCGAGTATGATAAAAGACGTTGCCCACTTTTCGTAGGAATGAGAAAAAAAATATTGGCCATTAGCTGTAATCATTCTTGTACGAAAATTTTGAAATTAAGAAATTAAAAATTAATTAATAATGGCTTTAGTTAACGACTTTGGAAAAATCCCGTTTGCTCGTACTTTTGTAACCTATATACATCTCTGGTGAACAATGATCTCTGTTTACAACGAGGTTAGAAGATTTCGTGACATTCGAAACAAGTTTTATGTGTGTATGTCTAAAGGGAGGGTCGAGATGTAGAGGGAGAGGGAGAGAGAGAGAGATGTGGATGAATTATCGATTACTGTTACGGGCTGTTAATGAACAATGTGATAGTGAATTTCGTGAGGTACTACATATGTTATTCTTGCACCTACATCCGAGCATTTGTATAAGGTACCATGACGGGAAATTAATAACGCTTGATTTAGTAGTTTGCGAACGTTGAGGCGTAACGAAACCGACCACAGTCTCGCATGTGTATACCAAACAGTGGTCGCTGCGAGTCGGCGTTAGAACTGGCGATTTCGAATCCGCGGGATCATCCTGGTCCATATTCGGGAGTCGCGAGCTCCTTCATTATCGTCGTTTCTGGCATTTCCGACCAAACGCGCTCGCGAGGCAACGCAACCTCGGAACGTTGCTCGAGTCCGGCGACTATATTTACCCGGGGCTGTCGCTCTATCATTTTATCTTTATCCGCGCATATTCGACGAACTCGTTACACGCCGCTTCGAAAGCTGTCTTATCTTTTTTCGTCCGCACCGCGTTCATAGCGACGAGTGCTCGACTCTCTGAAAATAGACGCGAGCCTCGTATATCCCATCATTTTCTCCTTCGCGCGTCGAACACCGGCTCTTCCCCGCCGCGCGTTAACGGTACTTCTTGATAACCCGAGCGCGACTCGCGGAAGATCCGTCGCGCGATTTCACGGCCGATAACGAACTCGCAAGCCTCGCGATAAATCAATTTGCACCGAAAATCAAAAAGCGGAAACTGAGAACACCGTTTGAAGAAACGGCCTAACTGACGAATGAGCGTGGCATCATTTTCATCTGGAGCAGTCAGCGTGGCTTCGTCGTAGGTGATCAATGTCAGTTTCGAATGCGGCTGAAAGCGACCCTCCCGAAGCTTTCCGAGCTTTTACCCAATGCGAATCGTACTTATCTACTTGCGCAATCCCAGTCGTATAGAATGTCGAGGCAGCGGTTGAAATTCGACACCGAGATTCGTTGCGTTGGGAACACGGTTACGTACACAAACTGGAGCATGCGCCGCGTAAATCGCGCTGCTCGCACGCAACGGCCTAAAAAGTGCCACCTTCCACCGCGCGGGATACGTCGCGCTTACAGTAACCGGCTCTTTAGACGTTATTACCGAAAACGCCCTTATCATCTGTCTTATCTCGTGTAGGCAACGACGGACATCGGTAACGTTGGCTGAGCCGAATGTAACGCGGGAGAAGCTAACACGCAAATAACCGATACCGAGTTTACCGATGTGCCTTCTTCGTCGATGCCGAGACAAAATGCCTTATCGAGCGGGTCGGCGATAGCGGACCTATCGTCCACACGACCGTCACTTTCGCACGTAGTTAAACTCAAAACCGCCCGACTTGAACAAAGCTGCTTCGACGTCCAGGTGTCGGCCAGATGCGTGACTCTCTGCGCGGACACTTTGCCGAACATTTAATAAGATCATGGTCAACTGCAGACATTTCGGACGCCGTTTGTGTACCAAATTTCGAGAAAACAGGAATGTCCTTTTTTTGTATACTTACTATTTCCAGTTTCTGGCACTACTTGTAATCTGGCCGATCCAGCGTTTGCTGTTCGATTTAGGACTCCGGTTTTGGTCGAAGTGTTGCATCTTGCGATCAAGTTTAAAATCGATAAGTCATTTTCTTGAGAACGTACCTGGAATTTCACGTCACTGCCACCATTCGCGACTCCAAGATACGCGACGCGGTCGTCTGCGATATTTCTACGCGAAACTCGTTTGGAATCTAACGCCCTGATCGGACCCGAGGTCGCCATAAACCGATGGAATGACAGTTTCTTTCTGCCGTATCGGAAGCCAACCGGTACCAGATCTCGTTGTTATCTCGGTGGGAAAACGAAGCAGGAAGCGATGCGTTTCGGACTGCGCGAAGGTCTCGATCCGACCCTGATCCGGGAAATAAGGCAGCCTGATCGGACATGTACGGTTTCCTGATTCGTAGGTTGCCGAGCAAGCTCTTATTCAAATCGATACTCATAACTCAAAGTATGGCAACTTCTTGCGCTACTGATTCAACCGTGGGCAGCGCGAGCGAATCACCGACCCTGGCGAGACTCGATCCGCGAATGCGAGTAAAAATTGCGGTAATTGATTAGCCCTGATTACGATTGAGTTACGGATCCAGGCGGTTATCCGATGGCGTGTGACACCGCAGCGGCGGTGGCATCCGGGCAAGCTCGTTTTCATCTCGCGTTCGTTGGCAGCAGCGCGCGGCCGACACGCGGCGTCCATTTGGCAGTAACTCCGCAGAGCGCAGAATCGAACCAATTAGACGACACACGTCACCGGAGCAATTCGCACGGCAACACTAGATCGCAGTCTGTCATCCCAGCGGCATGGTGTGCGAGGAGAGGGGGTTGAAGGAAGCAGGCGGCTGATAGGTTCACGCGTACCTGCCTGCGTTCCGAGGCAGGCGTGTGTGTGTCCCAGGTTGCAGGCTAATACTTGGACGTCTACCGGTAAAACCCGCAGTTTCTCGAGTCCAGCCGGCTTGTAAAAACTCTGGCATTTCGCTCGACTTGTCCCCCCTCTCGGCCTCCCTCACGCGTCATCTCTCTCCCGCCCGGGACAGAAAGAGAGATTGCATCCGAAGTAGACGCGGCGAGACGCGGCAGCAGTGGCGACGGCGTTGGCCAAGTCTCTCTCCCTCTCTCGCTCCTCGCTCGTTCCGTAATCTGTACGGCACGAAGACCCGCGATTGGGTCGCGGCAGGAGGGGGGCCCTCGGGAAAGGGACGATGTGGTGCCGCCGCCGCCGCCGCTGCTCTGGCAAAGCGAAGTCGCAGGAGAAAGCTAAAGATGAAGAAGATGAAGAAGAGGACGGGAAGAAGAGCGAGAAGCGCGAGAGTTGCGGGGGGAGTGTTACCGTCGAGTTTCAGAGAGGAGTTTAGCGCTACGGATGGAGGCTACGGTCGGAGGCACTGGCGGTGGCTGACGGGGAGGGGGCGGCAGGGCGGCAGGGCGGCAGCCGACACGTCTCTCCGCTTCGCTATCTACCCCGCTTCACGTGACCCGTCTCGCTCGCTATCTATCCATCCGTCTATATCTCGTTCTCCGTTTCCTCTCACGCTCTCGCTCCCTCACCACCGTCGCCTCCTCGCTCTGTCGCGCTCCTGTTCGCCTCTCCGCCCTCCCCTGCTTCTCCCCCCTCGCCCCATTCCCTCTCCTCGTTCAATACTCGGAGAAGGACGGAGAGCGGCGGGGCGAGGGGGAGGAGGGGTCGACTCACGGCGACTGCATGGGCGAGCCGTTAACGCCGGATCTTGCGATCGGCCCTCGCGAGGCTCTCCTCGCGAAATGAGCGTTTCGGTTACGTCCCGCGCGATACTAGGAGAGAGAGAGATCGAAAGGCGGGGGTGAAGAAAGGGTGGGAGGGGGATAGCGGATAGTGGCCCGCTGAACTACAGCCCCAATTACCAGTATTTGGGGCATGCGAGCGATCCCGCAGTTAATAAATAATCGGTTACCTTTCTTTCGGCGAATCGAGGCTGAGTGATCTTGGCTACGTTATCGCGACCATGGGAACTCAATGATTAATCCCGCGTCGCTGGTACCGTCGCTCGATTAATCGCTCCTGTCGCCACGCGCACGCCGACGACCAAAAATCGTTTTAGCAGGTTTCAGCAGAGGCGTTGTTTCGGTTCGAGATCCTCTGGCTTCGTTTATCAGCGGCCGCGAGAAATCGTCGATTCTGATAAATTGCACGCTGCGCCTCGCTCTCGGAAAGGCGGCGTTGCCCGTATGTGGGTATCTTCGCTTCCGCTCCGTCCGTGTCTCTTGGTTCGGTATACACGTACATCGTCGCGAGCGCGCGGCCACGTGTGTGTGTGCCCGTGCGCTCGTACATACAATTGCCCGTCTACGTGCACGAGAGTATAGCGTACACTCGAAGTAACGCGTTGGAGACATTCCGACTGCGTACGACGTTCTGACGGTGCATGACGCATGAGAAAATCGTGCGTTACTGCCCAGCCAGATCTCGGTTTCGGATGATTTAACACCGGACTCGTAGAAAGTATCGATTTCTACGAACGAACGTTCGTCCACGAGAACCGGCATTGTTTCCTCTCGCGTCTCCTTCATGGGCAATAAGGAGAAAGATAATGGCGGTGAAAACAATGACCGTGGTTATGAAACCTAGTTTTCCTTGGGAAATATTCGGGTACTGACAGTGTTGCGTCACTGCATTTTGCTGTCGTTCGGATTAGCGCTACTTATCCGACATAATGCGAGGCGACGAGACGCTTTTCGCTGATCTATCGGTAAATCGATTCTGAATTCAGCGAGTGCGATTCGGATCGACTTTTGTGATTCGCTTCGCGCGATTTGCGATTCCAAACCCGAGACTGAGAATTAGGCATTCACGGCGATATCTCGAAAACTGCGCAAATTAATCCCGTAATAGTTGTAAATTAACGAAGAAATTGCCGACATCTATTGACTCGTTTGCATGAATATGGTCATTTTTAATCGATCGGTTATTGATTTCAACTTAGCAATTCGCTAATAAAAGGCCGCTTAATTTGTTTTTATTACTCAGTAGGTAGCAGTTACGTAATAATGGGCGCAATAATGCAAATAACTTCGCAGTCATCCCGAATAAACATTCGGGAGCTCATCTTCGGTAGAATAAATAAGCGTGTGGTTCGTGTTTCGTGATTCATTACGATAGTGTCGCGTAGTGCCTGGATACCGGCGACACTTTTCGCAAGGCCTTTCAACGACTCGATACCGTTCGCCACATTGAGCAGATGGCAGTAGTTGCCCGCAATATGACAATCTTTTACGCCGCGTGGTGCGTTTTGCACATCGTCATTCGGTTATCGAAACGCAATGCGTTTTCACGGATCAACGCTGATCCGCCGAGCAAACTCGATTCCGATCGGTAAAAATGACTGGATCGATGGATCAATAGTTTTGTCAAGGTACCGCGGCAAGGGATCGTTAAATGCGAACCAGGATAGCGGGCTAATCAGTCGCTCATGTCATATTTTACGACGTTCTCCCGCATATAAACATTTTCCCAAAACTCGCCTCGTGCTTTCGTAACTCGACGAACATCAGCCTCGCTGATGATTAAGTACACTGCAGGTTTAGCGATGCGGTCAAATCGATACCCACGTACACAAGTCGGCAAACTCACAGACACGCGCGCACGCACATGAAGAGAGAGAGAGAGAGCGCGCGCGCGCGCGAGGTGCACGTAGGCAGGCGCACGTACGGAGCCAGATACACACAGAAGCAGGGACGGAGCCACGCAAACACGGCAGAGGCAAGAACCGTTGCGTCGCGAGGAGGACCGCGCGGGAGCGCGCGGTTTCCGTGACGATCTCGCTCGTCGGTTGCACTCGAGGAATAATTAGGACGGGTTCATCGTTAGTATGTAGATTCGTCGTGGAGCCACTCGAGCGGCCAAGTAAATTATGCGAGGCGAGGGCCGTTGAGAAGAATCGCGGCGAGTTTCGGATGAATTTCAGCGCGCTCGAATTGCACCCTTCCCCTCGCGCCCCGGACGCCATCCCGCCTCTGCCACCCGGCCCGCTCCTCTTTTTTCACACCCTCCCCGCCCCCCTCCTCCCTCCCGTCGCTTTCCGATATCCCGCTTGGCCGCGGAGAAGGGGCCGCGGCAGCTACGTTCTTCGTTCCTTCACCTCGAGCGCTGCGTTTTTTCCCAACCCGTTCCTCAGGTATTCCGCCCCTTTTAACGGCGGCCTCCGCTGCCGCGAACTCGCCCGGAGACGCTCGCTCCGCGTGTGTGTCTGTGTGCGTGCACGTGTGCCGAGTTATACATTGTGGAGGCGCGGCGGCCTAATGGCGAGGCCTTCGACGACCGACCGCCGTCGTCAGAGTCGTCAGCGACGAGGAAGCGCCGACGGCTAATCGGCCGCTCGAAGACGACACGGCCCTGAAACAAGCCCTGAAACTGGCTGACTTGTACCGGCCGCTTACGTCACCGAGGCTGGTCATCCCGCGAATGAAGTTTATGCGGCGATCACAATGGCGAGCGGGACGTCAGAGTGATCTTTTTAAATTAGCACACCAGCTTGTGCGGTATTTAACGCGCTGCGATTGAATTTCGACGGGGCAGAATCTTGAATGACGCAATTGCGGAGGGAATAGCCAGAAAAAACGGAAATACATCTAAAGCCTTTTTCTAAATGTGTGCAATCCTTAAATATGAAATATATTGCGGTCTACTCCCTTTCAGTTTCAGCTTATCATCAAAGCGTAATTGAGTAGGTATTTAATAAATAGATTTGCATTGGCAAGTACTTCATTCAGACTAAATTACACCGCAACGAGGAACTGTGAGCTTCACAGGAGGATGGAAATAATCTTTAAAGAACTTTGAGGATAATATTTTACACTCCGTAGGAAGAAACAGATATCGGGCGAGGATTTGTGAAAAAAAAAGAAAGAGATGGAAACTCGTAGAACTGTTTGCGGTGAAAAAAAGAATCCAGCGCGATAAACAGCCGCGATATCGCAGAAGTTTCTTGCGAGTCGAAAGTAACCTTCCGATAGTTCGGAGTACTTAACGCGCAAACAATCCACTCAATTTGACTGATCAGCGCCATAAAGCGGCGCCAGTTTCGCTACAATGGCCTACTACGCCGAAGTATGTTATTTCGAGAACGGCGTTAGATGACGTGGCAAAAGATTGCGCGATTGCAATTAGACGAAGGCGCTCCCGACGATCCGAGAATGAAAAAAAGTGAACCGAATGATCCTCTGCCCAAAAGAGCCGGGCCAGTCGACAGTCAACCGCTGCACTGCCTCGACCACCATCTTATCCGTCTTCGCAATCCACGTGACGCAATCCAGTTTCACCGCGGGGCACCGCACAGGCGAGAGTCACGGGCGGGACAAAGGAAACGCGCGTGACGAGCGTCGCCTTGTCGCGAAGAGCGCGAAATAACAGTTATTAAAATCGGATAAAGTGCACGCGTGCATAAACGCGATTTATACCACGCGTGTGTCGCAACGGACAAGTTTTAAGGGCACTTACCCGTTGGGTAACGACAACTCTCCTCTTCCCCCACCTCTGTCCTTCCCGCAACCGCTGACCAGCGACAATTCGACTTTACATCCGAGTAGATTTACCGTCCCGATATCCCCCCTCTCCCTTCTTCCACGACTGAACGATCGCGATTATAACGCGCGATATACATCAGCGCGGCTGGATTTATACGCCTCACAATCAGCATCGCGCGCGCGCACGAGTGCTCCTGACCCGCGTGTCTCCGCATGGCTGTATCGATATATTTTAGCGTAGTATATGTCAGCTGCGGATTCCGCTCCGCTATCGGGATGGACGGGCCGACGCTCGAGCTCGTGCCGGCGCGCGTGTGGGTCGTTGTCAGAGCCGGGAAAGACAAGGAATATGAGGGCATAACGGGTTTCCTGGATTGTTTATGTTCACCGTGGAATTTTACGGATAGTAAGAGAATGCAAGGAAACTATCTTTCCGACTGTTACTTTATTCTTCTACATTTATGGTTTAGAAAATGGGTGGAGTGGGTTGAGGGGGGTGGAACTGATGATCTCGCGATTTGAGCGGTTGACAAAATCAATTGCAAAACCTTCGTCGTGGAAGCAACGCGATCAAGGCGCCATCTGGTTGGGAATATTGCAGATGCAAGTTTCTGTAGCCGGTGAAGCGGCATGTGTGTTCTTGACCTCGGTTGAAAGGAGACAGATGACCGGTAAAAGCTACGCGGTAATTTCCTGTTCGCAGTGTAACCTCCCTTGCGAAATTCTGTTTGTTCCTACAAAGAAAGGAAAAAAACATCTATATTGCGTGTTGCCGATAATGATGCAGTATTTTTCGAGTAAATCGATTGAAGAGAAGGTTGTTGTGAAGGGCAAATGAGGAAAATGCGCGGGTAAAACGTAAGCGGGAGTCGACTGTAACGGCGTCTGAATGCGGAAACTCGAGGTCGGCTTTTCCATAACCTCGCCTAGGCGTGCTCTCGAGCGGTTCTCGAACACCGTCGACGATGCAGCGCGTACATTATTGTCATTCGAACGTGCGCTAACTGCTTCGCCGCAGACTTTTTGTCGCGTATGTTCTTCGCTTACAACTCCATCGCCCTCACGTTGACTAACCGCACCCACCTGGTCGGTCGTCGCCGTCGGTGAGCGAGCGCACGCGCAGCACACGCCCCCCTCCACCGCCCCCGTCCCTACTTCTCGCCCCCCCACCCGGCCCACTTCCACCCGC
>JABFPT010002515.1:0-12785 GCA_022817245.1 Nixonia krombeini
TGACATGAAAAAAATTCAGGAATTGAAAAAGGAGAGAAAATAAGAAAAATATACTTTAAATATATCGAATCTTTGATACTTTATTTTAAACAATTTTAACTGTATATTTTAATAATAATTTTAAAAATACTTTAAATTCATCTCGAAAATGAATTTCTTCAGAAACCAGTTTGCAGACGTGCGATTCTCTTTGCGTCTTTCTTAATTGTTCCATTTTTGCTATTTCGTGAGATTACGTGCCTTTTTTCGTAACGGATTTAAATTTATGTCACTTCTTATGCCACGCCGATATTACAATCGTTGTAATAAATTACGTTTAGGCATGAAATTGCGAAGAAAAAGTACGTTACTTTGCATAAAATGTGCTTATTGACTATTTTTAACAAGTGTGTCAATTATTGTTAACGAACATTCCTCTCGTCCAGCTACACCGTCACGTCGAAAGAGTTAGTCACAGTGCCAGTGGAAAAGTATACAGTGGATTGGTGCTTTTCGGTTACGTTCCGCTGCCCGCGAACGACAACAGTAATGAGAAAACAGTTTCAGATAAAAGTGAGTACAAACTGACCCACATAAAAATGCCTACATTTAAAGTATGCGTAATCGCGCGTACGCATAATTCGCGTAGTACTTTATACGCGAATGTTCTAGACTTGGCAAATTTAATCGACGTACCACAGGTGTCGTACCAACCAAACGAAAATAAAACTGAACTGCGCTAACGAATTGATCCGTAAATAATAGCGATGTGTCGAAATCGTTTATAATATTCCACGTTTTTAAATTTTTAATTTATCGATTTCATTTTTTACACGCTTTTTTTCTTTTCGTAATGATTACCAGATATTTTTTGCATTGTAGATAATTCACGTCTTCGTCCAATGTACATAAAAGTCTATTTATTATTGAAATTAGTTATTAACAAAATGGTAGTGCCATTTGTATAAAAAATGGTAGTATTGAAATTAGTTATTAAAAAAATTATAGTGCCATTTGTATATAAAATGGTAGTATTGAAATTAGTTATAAAAAAAATGGTAGCAAAAAAAATTTTTACTTAAAAAAAAAATTATGATTTTTACGAATTAAATTTTTTTTTAGCTAATTTATTGTTACCCATTAGTTTATTTTTATCCAATTGTTTATTTTTATTGTGTTGTTTCTACGGTTTTGTCACCAAAGTAATAAAATGAACAGTTCAAACATTTTCATTTTTTCGCGTGTAATAAACACCGCGACGGATAATCCGCGTGTAACTGCACATAATCCGCAAGTAATGCCAGCCTCGTTACACATTTATTACGCATCGTTTGCACGCCGATTTTTCTGCAAATCGCCATGCTCCAACCGTTTGCAACAAACGAATGCAGCCGTGCACAAAGAAACCATTGATGCATTAATCATCGCGCTCGGACTGTGATTATCGAGGCGTGATTGCACGGCTGATTTTTACATAACCCGATGCGGCGTTTCCGACAAGCTCGTGGTCCGCGAGTCCGGCGACGAAACCGGCTCGGTGATAACCGCGGTTGTCTAATAGGCCGATAATTACCGAGCAGAAAAAACGGAAAACCGACGAAACTTCGGAAGGAAATCGCGGCAGGAACGTGTTGTGACCGGTATCTGTCTCTGTCTCTGTCGCTCCTGTGGCGTTGCTAATTGCGGGGAAAGCGGCCGTTCGCGGTTACGCGTCTAATTAAATCAATCGGTGGCTGAGTAAAATCGGCGATAAAACGCACCGTAAATCCGAACCGATCGCGAGCGACTCGCGCGGGAAATCCGATCGGGATGGGCAGTTGCGTAACCGGTAATCGGTTCTCGGGATCGAACGCTGAATGAAATAATCGTTACCGATCTTTTTGCCGATTTCTTTGCGATTTGTCGTAATTTGATATTTCGGTTACGGCATTTTACTGGCTTGTTAAAAATCGATCAAAATCTGTTGAAATCGGTTGGGATCGGTATTGGGAAAAAAAGAGCGTGTAAAAGCGTGCGAGCGTGGAAATTAATTGTGCAACGTATTGCACAATGGTTCGTCCAAACGCGTGAAAGTATAATAAATCGCGGGGAATTTATCGGTAACAATAACCGGCGAACGCGCCGATTGGCAGAAGAAATCGTTCGCCTTTGTTTTTCTCCGATCACGTTTTCGCATCGCGTATTAAGAGCCGTTTCATTTTTTTTCCAATTTCTCCCCTTTTTTCCCCGCCGTTAAATACCAAGACTTGATTAAGGCTCCGTCATGCGTGAAAAATCATCAAATGAGATACGTGTGAGGCGGAGGAAAGCGGTTACGAAATCGCCTCTATCCGAGCAAACGCTTCGGCCCGAGTAGATCATTTTCTCTGGCCGGATCGACGCGTTTGCATACCACGGAACGATTCGCGGAATACCCGGTGGACGTTTTGCAACCGATTTAACGACTCCTTCATTACCCCCCCCCCCCCCCCCAACATCTCATTTTCATTTATCATATCCGTCAATTCGCAAAGCGCGTTTTGGAAATACATTCACGTTTACTTTTACCAACGAATTCTTCTCTAAAAAAATATCTCTCCATAAAAAAT
Organism: Nixonia krombeini; assembly: GCA_022817245.1. Classification (NCBI taxonomy): domain Eukaryota; kingdom Metazoa; phylum Arthropoda; class Insecta; order Hymenoptera; family Scelionidae; genus Nixonia; species Nixonia krombeini. Next base: position 2,568 of record JABFPT010002515.1, read on the forward strand.
GCTCAAAATGAGCAATATAATTAGTTTTGCCATTTATTCTTTAATTTGTACAATAAACATCGTATTTTACCGTTGAAGAAAGTTTTTATCCATCCCTGATATCGTTTCCCGAATCGGAATCAATTAACCGTGCCATTAAACGGACTAAAAACTCGATTATTAATTAGATTCAGTTGCGTCAGCGAAAAGCCGAATTTTCATCGCGTACAAAATTAATTAGTTAACGCTAATTAACGGGCGATTTTAATTACGGTCGGAATTAAATTTCAACGAAGTTACGGAACGTCGCAAGAAAGGCTGTTCGAATGGAAAATATGAATTAATTATTCGCCACAATCGCCGCTTTTCGCAGGCTCGTCTTTGGAAACCCAGGGCGATGTAACCGTGAGAGAAACGAGAACGAAACGAGATAGATTCGTACTAAAATGGCCGAGCGGTGTGAAGAATAGCGGGACGTGCGTTGCCCAACGCGGCAATTTATAATGCAAGAGACCGACGCGAAATCCTTCGATGAGAATCGCGACCTTACTCGGCGCTCTTCCTCTTGCGTTCTCAAAACTCGCGTTGCGGTGCAACCGACTCCGCAAATCGATTACCCGAATATCCGTCGATTAAAGAGCCTTTGTCGATTCAACGTTTCGCGTTATTCGCAGACCGAATATTTTCTCACCGCCTGTAAATAGTTTACCTCCGCATTGAAATTCCGCACTCGGCGCCACTCGATCATCCGAAAGCGTTTCGGAGTCCGTTCACGTAAAGCCGATGCAGCCGCGAGTTTCGTGTCTTTTGTGCGGAAATGATGTCGGCCTTGTAACGAAAGTGGCGAAGGATCGTAAACCTGATTCCGGCCGATTTCGTCGAAAAAGTCGCAACGCGGATGGAAATCGTGCCGGTGTAGTTTTCATTCTGGTAAAATCAGTTCTGGGGAATGGATGGCCACCGATCTCGTTACCGATTTTTTACCGATTTCTTAACGATTTGTCGAAAACAAGCTCGTGGGTTGCCACGCGTTACGAATTTGTTAAAAAACAATTAGAATTTGTTGAAATCGGTTGAGATCGGTATCGGGGAAAAAAGTATACCGTGCGCTGAAGTGAGGCCGGACACGCGATGAAAGTTATGAATGATTTTAGACCAGAATTCGGCCTATTTTGTTGGAAAATCGGCACAAAAACTGTTGCAACAGTCAACCGGTAATCGAATTTTCAAATTCCGACGCCTTGATTCACGATCGGTTGTCATTCGGTGAAAGAGTGTTTCGATGTATCGGGCGTCCGATCGGTCATGCATAATTGATTCGGGCCGCGGTTTGATGTCGGACGCGGGCGAAAAAGAAAGTGCGTGGCGTCAAACCGGACCAAAGCTTGCTCAAAAAAACGGAACTGTAACTACACAGGGGCAATTCGCCGATACGCGAGGTTTCTTTGCGTACGTGACGTAGCGAGAGTACGAATTAGCGTGAGATCGCGTTCATCGTACGACGCGCTGGTGAAATCGAAATTGTCTTCGCGCATTTTCGAATATCGTAGCCATATACAGTTTTTAATACGGGCGTGTCGTAACGCGCGCCGTTTACAGTAACCGGGAGTAACGTTGTCTCTGCGGGAAACAAGCAAGAGCGTTAGGGATTCGAGATATGTGATTGCATAATGAGCTGGTCGTTGTGCGATTTTCCAGAGCGAGACGAGGACGAGGATCGTCGACGAGTGCTGCGAGGGATACGTGAGACAGGAGGTCAGCGACGGCGACGACGTCGAGACCATCTGCGTACCCGCCTGCGAACAATGCATCTTCGGCTCTTGCGTAGCCCCTGGCCGCTGTCTTTGTAATGTTGGCTATGTGGGCTTGGACTGTTCGATTGGTAATTTACGAAATATTGTTGGTGCAATCGATAATTTAACGATCCTCGCATAAATCGGAAATGAATTCCTTATTCTGCATAAACTTAGTAAAAATATAATGAAATCGGTTGAGATCGGTTGAGATCGGTTGAGATCGGTTGAGATCGGTTGAGATCGGTTGAGATCGGTTGGGATCGGTATGAAAAAAAGGTAAGAAATCGGTTAATCGTTAGATCGATTGAATCGTCAACCGATCAGTTTATCACTCGATCACTTGATCAATCACTCAATCGGCCGATTTATTTATCGATCGATCGATCAAGTAACGAATCAATCCACTAACGAATCGCTCGATCAATTAGTCTGTCAATGAACGATTTGATCAATCAGTTATTTAATGACGTACTGTGAACGTAAAGTCATCTTATTAAAAATAAAGCATTTATCGAACAGTCGATATCGATACATCAGCCAATCGTTCTCTTGATCAATTAAACGCTAATGTTAATTAAGAATATAATTCGATCCGTCAATCATTTAATATCCGGGTAACGGTCGATCTTTCAATCGTACAATTGATCCCTTGATTATTCGTCCGGTAAGTAAAAAGAACCGTAATTTAATACGCTATACATAATCGAACTAATTAGTGGAGCATTTAATTAATTACCCATTCAAGATGCCGCTTAATGCAAATATCGGTCCATAATTACGCTGATTAATTACACCGTAGGTCATGTAATTAACGCGGCATATTACCATACCATAACTCGAAATTACATATTCGCCAAATGTCGCGTCAAATTAATCACGCCTACACAACGAATTTTTGGCAAAGGAAAAAAGGCCTGTTACGAGACATGATTTGCGCAAACTCGTTAGCGTAAACGGTCATTTACGAGGGAGAAAATGACGTGAAACTGCGGCCTGACTGTAATCGCGTCCCCGTTTCTTTCCTTCGCCGTAATCACACGCTTCGGACGCATCTTTCGGCGTATCTGTCCATTAGCGTGTGCGTTTCCGCATACCTCGGACGCAGCCGCGAATGTAAATCTCGTCCGCGCTCGCGGTTGCGTCATTGATCAACAAGCGAGCGTCGAAAGTTGCAGAAACGCGCCAAAACTTTCGTGGGTACACTTTCGACGAGCGCGTGGGCGACCGCCGTTTTCGGCAACGGGAGGTTTCGCCGTCCATTAACGTGGTCGGTGCCGCGTGACGCCATATGGTGCCACGTTCATTGCCACACGCTTCTTTGTTTCGCATTTTTTTTGAGCAATATCACTGCATGAAATTATCCGCGGGGTTGAGCACGCTTCGAAATTGGCTTTGTTTATTAATTTAATTATCGGTTTAATTAATTAGTCGATTATTGGGTAATTAAGAATTAACGAAAAATGGATGTACGACTTTGCTAATAAAAATGGCTGCTCGAAATGTAAAGAACGTTTCTCTCAGGTTTGGTCTTAAAAAGGGTATAGTTGATAAGATCTTTGTGATTAACAGAATGTCCAGAGGGGACGTGGGGCAAGGATTGCATGCAGAAATGTAGCTGTGGCATTGGGGGCATATGTAGTAAAATTGACGGCGGCTGTGAATGTCTACCTGGATGGCGAGGTGGCAAGTAAGAAACGGCGAATTCCATCAGTAAATTACTTTTACTTACAACGAAACCCATTTGCCATTGCTGTAAATTACTCAAAGCGATTAATAAAATAATGAATTACGAATAAAACGTTGAAAAATTGTTAGCTACTGAAAAAAAATAAATTATTCAAAGCGATGGGAATTTATCGAGTCGTTGAGTTAGAAGTCAAATTCGTGAAAAATGTGTAACAAGATGTAAGAAATTCGCGCCGTTCCAAGGTGTGAGGAAATGTGCCCGTCAGGCTGGTGGGGCCAAGGCTGCAAATCGCTCTGCCTCTGTGAAGGGTTGATTATGACGCGGTGCAATCCCGTAACAGGAAAATGCTCTGAACTGGAGAAACAGACACTTGCCGGGAACTGGCCGATGTTGGAACTTTTCCGGCCATCCAGCGTGTCCGTAATCGATTTGCCAATGCACTCATCGACTTTGACCAATACCAACGAACCAAGAAGCATCGCTATGTCACAGCCCACACGTCTCTCCACGACAAACCAAGAATCTGTAGCGCACACCGAGATCGGTAAATTTTCTCTGCTATTCGTTAAGGGTGCGACTAACGTTTGAAATACAGGTACTGAATGGATACCTGATAATTGTGATCAGGTATTAGTCTGGTATCGGGTATAAATACGAAAGTACAGTCATGTCTACGGATCTAAGTCGCGATGTAACATCTTTGCACTTGTTACGTTCCTGTAAAAATATAATCAGGTACTCGTATGGTTCTGATCAGGTACTGAAATGTTTTGTAGAGACACGTCAGTGGAGGGAATTATTAACGTGGACTAAAAATGAATTGGCCATTGATGGAGTACCTTCTTAAGGTACACCTCATAGGTACCTGATTTCAGTCAATCTAATGCAATATACTATAATAATATACTCAGAGTTTTACGTTTATATGTAACACCGTATATTGTATGACATCAACCAAACGAGTACCTGAACAAAGAGTACCTGTTTAGGACATCATGACAAGTATCAAGGTCGTACTCGAAACGTCAACTGGATATAAATCTTCAAATATATGATTATACTAATATCTTATCACGACCCGATCGAAATTATCAGACATCGTAATCAGTACCCTATTTCAAATTCCAGTCGGGAAATTTGTATTTCTTCGGTATTTATTGGTTTGGCAAGAAAGTAATTTCGCATTTCAATGTGAGATAAAACGGAAGAAACCTAAATTACTTTCTTACCAACCCAATGTTATCTACTCGGGGACCCGAATGACAATTGATTTCGCAAATATAATCATGATAATTAAGACTTAATTGGCTCATTAAGCATTGAAGAAATCGCTCAGCTTGACTGTACACGCCGTAATTAACAATTGAGAGGGTTAAGTGGTGTAACCGTGTATGAAACTTTCAGCCGAAGCGGATAAGTTCGACGTGGGTGGCATGTCCTACGAAACTTCAACCGCGGGAGCGCAAGTCGGCGGCGCGAACAAAGGGCAAAAGGCCAGAAATCACAATGAGGGGGCGGAAACTTCGAATACCGAAGACATCAACGAGACTTTATTGCCCCGAGTAATCCTGCCTCCGGAATCTGACTTTGTGGAAAACGTTCAAAAAGGTGAGAAGCAGTAGAGGAATTTCTTATGAAAGTGTAATGGAAGACGATACCGATTTCGAATCGAATTTTGATTTGCGAGCTGGATAAGTAAACGAGTCACGGAGACAAACTGAAAGGCATGGCATATTTTGTTAATATGGAAAGTGCACAAAACAACGATTTAGAAAAAGGAAAGTTCGTTTATTATTTCGATCACACGTAGTAACGTATGTAAAAATATGTCGATCGCAAAGTTTAGAATTATTGTTTTGCAAAAGAGGATAACTGTTCATTTGAGCCTAAAAAAATGGCGTAGCATCGTGAATTTTTAGTAGAAAATTAGTTAACAAATTGATCGTGCAATAAAATATTATTCAATTTTCGTAATTTTTCCCATTCCCATTTCAACAATTTGTTCAATGTCGGATACATTTTTCATTACACATCGTCACGTTAATCATCACTAAATCCTGAATAGACCGAATTTCCATGATTCCCTCGGCTATTATACACAAACTTTCCCGTCTGGTTACGAATGCGCTCCACTCTGGGAACGTCGGCACAAGTATTAGACATTAATTCGTCATATCCGGCCGCTCTGAATTACACCGCTTCGGTAGACAGAACTACCCATCTTACCTCACTGCTCTACATATTTCTCACATAATCAAGTCCGCCGTCTTAGCCGCATTTTGCAATACCAACTGTGTTACACGTTCACTCTCTTCCTTTCCCTCCCCCAGCACCACTCTACCCCGGCACACCTATCTTTCTCATGCCCTGCATCTGTTTCACTTTTCCAAGCATTGATCACAATCGGTATCGGTCGCAATCGGTATCGATCACTATCGGTATCGGTAAAGATCGGTATTGATGCTGCCGATATCGGTATCGGTGGCAATCGATTTCGGTCGGAACATATATCGGTCATAATCGATATCGGCAAAGATCGGTATTGATCACCGTCGGTATCGGTTACAATCGTTATCGGTATCGGTCACGATCGGTTTTGGTCATAACAGAAATCAGTCTTAATCGATATCGGTCAAGATCGGTATTGATCGTTATCAGTATCGGTTACGATCGGTATCGGTTACGATCGGTATCGGTCACAATCGATTTTGGTCATAACAGACAGTCATAACCGATATCGGTCAAGATCGGTATTGACCATTATCGGTACCGGTCACAATCGGTTACGGTCATAATAGGTATCGGTCACGATCGGCATCGGTCATTATTGGTATCAGAGACAACTGACATTGATCATAAACCGGCGATCGATTAACCCGCCATAGAAGACCTAACAATAGAATAACACGCTGATTACAGACGATGTCTCCAAACCTGTGCCCATACCGGTCGACGTCGCCGTGCTGATCGTCATCGGAGCCATAATCTCTCTGAGTCTCACGTCCGTTGCCGCGCTGCTGATCTTCTGCCTGCGCTCCAGACTCGTCAAGGCAGTTCGCATGTCGCTCTACAACGGTCAGAAGCCTAACAGCGAAAACTTTGAAGAGAATTTCCCACCGAAGGAAACTGTTCCCAACACTTGCACATTGTCAAGTAACTACGCGATTTTATTCTTATAACATTTATCACTCGGCACTGTTAAGTAAGCAAAACGAATTACTCTTATTTTCATTATCAACTTTTTCTTACCTTCGTTCAAACTAATTACAAACACGGTCCATTATTTTAAGAATCAGTCGTTATTTTGTTAATAAGCTGACTTTATCCAAGTCTTTATTTTAGTCTTAATTCATTAGTCATGAATTAAGAAAAAGTGGCCGTATTTGTTCGAATTGTTCACTATGTGTATGTTTGGCAAATACTCGTTTGACGATCGCCCTTCGCAATTCAATCGCAGGAACGTCGCCTCGCGCGAACTCTGTCCTTCTCTCAAACCCGGAGCCGAAAGCGAGTCTGGCGTTGGATCACGCGGCAAACGAATACGCCAACACCACTGTCACTATCGATATTCGCAATTTGAGAGGTAAGTGTCTTTCCCACGGTGAATCAGATAAATCGGAAACAGTAAGAATTATTCGATACAATGTTGGTGTCTTTTAAAACATAGGTCAAATCTAAGGTTAGTTTTCACCCACAAACAAATCCTGAATGAGATCACAACGAAATATATTTTCATCTTTTTTTCCCCTCAATCTTTCAATTGATTATTCAGTTTTGAATTTGAACGTGATACAGACTTCCATTAATCTCAAAATGACTGAACTGCGGGCACTTCCAAACGTAATCATAACCTTGATTGTGCCAACCCGGATCCTAATCTCCACTGAAAGCACCCAAAACTGGTGAGAGTATTGGTATCGTATTTCGCAAGTTGAACCAGAGACGTGACAGAAATTGGCCTCGTAATTTGCCCGGGGATAAACGTTTGTGCATTTTTTACCACAACATTTAAGTATTTCTTACTGTAACCGCAAGTTCTTGATCCAACCTACGTTATAATCTACCGAAAATCTGTATACCTTGCGTGTAAAGTTCAACATCTTGCCAACTGAGAGATTGTTATAACGGGAAATTATTTTCTTGCCAAAGATAGAAATATCCCCATCGCGACGGCTTAGACTGACCTAGTCGACTAAAAGTTTACCTCTCGAATGACCTTGGCAAGGTCAACGCCACTTCCAGCCAAAGTTATCGACAGCGCGTCAAATATTTGCACTCAACCGTTCGCCATTCTTTTACAGAACTTCTGGAAGGTCACTACGACAGGCCGACGAGTTCGTATCAGCGCAACGATAACGACGAGCACGTGGAACACGTGTACGACGAGATTCCCTTATCAACCACATTCTGCGTCAGCAAGAACGCGTATCTGACGTCGCCCTTTGCTCCGTCCTGTCATTCACCAGTTCGGATTATGGAGCGTTGCACGTATTAATGATACCTTGGTTCCTCGTGTACAAAATGATGTATAATCGTTCTCCCTCTCCTTTTCTACCTCTCTCTCTCTCTCTCTCGAGATATCGATCATTGTACACACATATCCCACCCATCACCTAGACATAAGTTTCCGCAGTGAATTTTGTAAATTTTGCGAAAAACGAACCTGCGAAGTAAAAACGATGCAAATACGTTGTATTTAGATACAAACGAACTAATAATCAGGGTCAGGTTCGTTTTGTCCGAAAATTAACAAAATTTGTATCGTTAAATAGTCGGACTGATTTTATACCGTAATAAGTTAAGCAGTACTTTTTTTTAAGTTGTGTAATATACGAAACGTCATCTGATTGAATGTACAACGTAACAATACGTACACTTGTAATGAACTTATCACGGATTTACCAACGCTGTATTCGTTAAGAGTATTGATATCAGCGATGAAACGTACAAACGGTTATACCAATTACGCAATCCGGCTCGTCATGCGAAAGACGCCGTTAATAACGATGACACGAGCCGGATCGAGTTGAATCTTTGCACATTGTAGCGTACACCACGATCAGCAGTGTTCGCCGACGAGTCGCAACGTTCTCTTCTAGCTCGAGCAGCCCTGCTATCGATCTTGCTCGGTCGCCTTTCCAGGCCCACCGATGACTCGCCGGCGCACAGTTGCTCAACTAATCGCAATCTGTTGATCGATCGTGAGAAAATTCGGCGCCGATGTGAAATGTCATTTGGAACGTTTCGTTTCGGGAAACGTCGTTATCTCTTCGTTAAGCTTACTCACACCCTGTGCCATTATTTTCTTGTAAAGTAAATCGTTAACAGTTTTACCACTGAGAATGTAATGACTTTTTTTTTACAATGAAAGAATTTGTCAATTGAATAAAAGGCCTCGTTTTTGACCAGTACCAAACCGCAATAGAAATTAAAACCAAGAGATTGGTATTAGCATGACCTTGAGAGATTTTTGACTGTGAATTTCAGATCAGGTACTTTGATTTGAGGTACCTTAAGGCCTTAAGAAGTGTCATTTGGAACATTTCGTTTCGGGAAACGTTGTTATCACTTCGTTAAGCTTACTCACACCCTGTGCCATTATTTTCTTGTAAAGTAAATCGTTAAGTATTTTACCACTGACAATGTAACGACTTTTTTTTTTACAATGAAAGAATTTGTCAATTGAAAAAAAGGCCTCGTTTTTGACCAATACCAAGCCGCAACAGAAATCAAAAGCAAGAGATTGGTATTAGCATGACCTTGAGAGATTTTGGACTGCGAATTTCTGATCAGGTACTTTGATTTGAGGTACCTTAAGGCCTTAGTCAAGGTGCTTGATAATTGTCTAATCAGGTTTTAAGGAAGCACTGGAGCGACTTTTCCAATCGAATCCAGAAGCTTGACACGACCTTCATGAGAAATGCATTTGACCTTGACAAATTCTAATCGGATTCTCCTTCGATGCTAATTGTGTACCAACCTGTTTCGTTGCATCATCAGAACAACGTAACAGTAATTTGACTACCAAATTAACCAATTAATAAGTTGCCGAGTACCTGACCATGTGTAAATCTTACTAGTGCCTTATTTCGATAAGGTAATAACAAGGCCAGAAGTTTCAATTTGAAGGAAATTTATCTGATCAGTGCTGGATCACAATTGTCAGGTACCACGACCAGTGCCCTACTAATGCCTTATTTTCTTCCCCACTTCAGAACTTATTCCACCTTACTCAATGTCAAATGAGTTTACTACTCGTCGTCGTACTTTATTCCCGTTTGTTCATCAGTTTACTGCGTCAAAATGAGATGACAAAAAAAGGCAACTTTTTTACTCGCCGGTGATGTTGTTTATGTCCCCCACGCTTCGGAATTCCCCGAAGTGTTTCTACTTAAATTCTATTCAGCGTCAATAAGAATATGCGGGTTGACCTTACGACCTCCACCGGACTTCTAGAAGCTGCTTATCGCGTCATGCAAATTTCTTCAGTAGCCGATGAATACCCGCGCCGACAACATGCGTATGTGGGCAACGAGAGTCGTCGCGGTTTTGGTTCTGGTCGACCTCGCCGCGGCTTACGACGGTGTCAAAGGAGGAAGCCGTCGTCCACCTTCGTATCCTTCCCACGACTTGGTCGCTTTTCCAGCGAGTGAAAATGGAACCTGTTACAAAAGATTGACGTAAGTGGTCGATTAAAATAAAATGAATGTGTAACATTGTAATCTTACATACAAGTCATATATGGGCTATATATAA
>JABFPT010002516.1:5734-18304 GCA_022817245.1 Nixonia krombeini
AGAGTTGCGCAAGAAGGGAGATGGAAATGCTTGTTGCGCATCGGCCGAGACCATTAGGGGGTCGTAAGAAGCGCGAATTCAAATGAGAGCCGTTAAATCGGGCGTTTATATGATAAAGAGTCGTCTTTAAACAATATTTATGCCCCGCGGAGGGTGGAGGCACGCAATAAATACCAAGTGTATGCTAATTCATAGTTCTGACTCTCGTAGCCGGGTAGTAGTCGCGTACCTGTTTATATCGCTTATGTATCGCTTATCCACCCGGCGTCGAGTGCCTCGCTTCAGCCTCGAGAACACTAGAATCCGCCGCCGCCGTTGTCGTCGCCGTAGCCGAAGGTGTGCCGCGACTCTCGCGTGGAACGCGATCGACCGCTGGGAAATAATTGCATCGAGGCGAGACAAAAAGACGGAATTTCGCGATTAATTACTCTCCTTCGTGAAAGGAGACAATTGATTTGACAAATGTTTCGAAAAATGGTAACTACAGGGTGGAGAGCCGTTCTCATCTTCCGTTCGGCGAAATAACCCAATCGGTAAAAATATTTTAATTAAATTTATCGATCGCTCGAGAGCCGCTTGATTGGCTCGCCGATAAATTGTAGTCCTTCAGCAACGGGATGATTTAAATGAAGATGTCGCGTGAAGGAAGTTGTTTTATATCGCGGACTAATTGAAACGACGACGGCGCCGCGGAACGTTCGCTTGTAAAAATGATCGGCCGCGCGCGTGTCCCGCTGCGAGGGAATCGCAAATGGAACGGATATAACTAAATTGATAGCCGCTATCGTGATTTCGCATCCGGCGAGTATAACCGCGATGCGGGAGAGAATATATGAGTATCTTGTTACCGCGAAGTACCTTACATCAGAATTCGCGAAGAAATTGGTATTATCGAGCGCGAGGCTTTCTCCAAATTTATCCTTGTTTCCTCGCCAGTCCTCGATTCCGAGGCTAACTGTATCCACGAATAAGATTTTTAAAAATGAAATTTCCATTCATGTATATAAAACGACAATACTTTTCCTTTAAAAAAAAAAGAAGAGGATCACGTTATTATATATCTTCCGCAACCACTTTTTCATAAACGAGGCCAAGTACTTTGTCCTTTATTCAGCCCGTTTTGCCACATCGCCGAGGATTCGATCGGTCGAAAGTAATAAGAATTGTGTTTCTTTTATTTTTACAGTTCCAGCGATCAACGTCAGTGTAGTTGAAGACGGAGACGCCAAGTTGCCCTGCGACGTCACAGCCCCGTCAGGCGATTCGCTTGAGATGGTTTTCTGGTTCAAAAATGACGACAGTTTCCCGATTTACACGTGAGTGTTTTCTTTTTGTCTTCCGCAACCATTGCAAGAGCGAAAAGCACATTTGCCATGTCCACGTTTGTCCGCGATGGTGCACTCCTTACGTTTACTTGCAAGACCGCGGGACGAATAGCCTGGCGTGAGGAGAAAAGTGGTACCAATTATAATCGCGGGATAATTAGTAGCTAATTTGCGGCTGTGTCGAATTCGGCGTGGCGTCGTTAGCACATGAAAGGGCCCGACTGTCGGCAATAAAAGTTGGGAAGTTTGATGGTCTCCTCGTAATTATGATGGAAAATAATTCTGTTTGGGAGGAAGATAGCGAAGATTTCGTTGGCGATGAAAGTTTTCCCGTGAAAAGAACCGTACGACTGCGGGATCACGGCGAGTCTATTCGCGCGGCCAGGGCCTTAGCGCGTTACCGGCATTTTTTTAATATTTCCCTCAATTTGCAGGCAGCGAAAAGTATCGCAATTAAACTTTCTGTCGTAAGACCGCAGTGGCGAGAGGCTCGGGGTTGTAAAGCGAATGGCCGGTCGATTTCGATCAGCGAGACCGGCGCGGAAAGATGCGGATCGATGGCCAGTTTAGACTCGAAATGGATTCTCTTTTTCAACCCTTCTCTTTCGTTCGCGCCACGGATGCGATGCATTGTTTCATAAGGCAAAAAATTACTCGCTGGGATGCGCCAAGTCCGAATCGATTTATCGGACTACTTTTCAATCCACGGTCGAATGCTTTGAACGTTCCGGGAGATAAAAGTCGAGTACGTACCGACGTTTACAATGATCATCGAATTGTATTTTAATACGGGGTAAGACACGCAACGTCGACGGGGCTGCTGTTTATTTTCGCCGGTCTACGTATCGCAACTTTTAGATTAAACTTTTAATTAACGTTTAAGCCGCGACGCGAATCCCGTCCTCCTTTTTGATCGACGCGGTAATTAAAATAAATATTCTGATGAATTATTCGATCACTGGTAAATCGCGTGGTATATATTCATTCAACTCCGTAATTGATCATTTAAGTCATTCGACAGGAAACTTAATTGCGCGGGGAAATAAAGGCGAGAGGGTGATTACGTTTCGGCGCGCCAGCTTCGCGGAGCAATTTTAAATAAATAATTTTCGCACGCGTCGTGCGTGAGTTATTGCGCACGCTTAATTGCAATAATGGAAGTTCAGTTATCAAGGCGACGTCGCCGAGTCGAAATTTCTGCTTAGCGTCATGAAATTATGGCTTGTCGATAAATTTTAATTGCAACGCCGATCTTCGGGCGTTTCTCATATTAATGGCAACTGCTTTCTCGCTAGACGCCTCGTAACCGGCACACCCTTCGCATATTTTCCCCGCAGTGTGTCACCGCAGCGTCGCCCGTTTGTCCCGCGACTCGGCGAAACAGATGTTTGAATAGGACGGTCTCTCGTGTTACACTTTTACCATTTTATATGTTACGCTGTTGTCATTGGCACTACACGCGCAACTTATCGACGCTCCGTTTCGCAGGTGAGTCGTTTGAATGAATTAACAATACGAGTACCGTGTCCGAAAAATAATTAAAAAAAGAAAAGCAGTTTCCCGTTACATATCAGTTTCCACGGAAACCCATTCTCCGATGCCAACGCCCGCTGCGAGTATTAACGACTTGTTGGTGTACAATAGACAAACTAGAGTATCGATAGAACTGTTCCGACACAACGGACGACATGTGCTATTGTATCTCGAATAACTTTAACGTCGCATCGGGAAAACCCGTTTCTACGAAGCCTGACCCTCGAAATATTTTCTTCAACAAAATTCGGCCTAACCTTTGGAACGCCGATTTTCACGAAATACATACAAGGTTCCGTTTTAAGATCTTTCCATCACGCGTATTTACCTGGTTCCCATTCTAAAACGGGTACGTTAAAATCCATTGGAATCGGGTGCGAGTCGCCGTTGATTAGGAAGATTATTATCGAAGGCATCGCCGCGCAACAGCCCTGAATTTTTAAGTCATTTCAAGTCAAAATTATACCATCGCGCAACAATCGCGTAATTGCTATAAATCACACTTTGATTACGGTAAATTTCGATATCTTAGCATAAATCGGAATGTTGATTACAAACGGACTATTCCCGTGAAAATATTCCGCGCGTCACCACCCCTCCCCCGTAACAGTTGGACATATTTGATACAATTTCCGACAAATCGCATTGAAATAATAAAAATTCATTTTTTTTTTATTAATTGACGTTACTAAACCGTTAAGTGTTGGCAGATTATTTGTACCTTAACGGCAAATTGAATATTCCGGAAGCCAACGAAAATCGAAACTGTAACGAAATAAAAAAGAAATTTCCGTAACAGTTAATTGTTGATCAAAATTAGGAGGATGACGTTAAAATGACATTCCAAAAGAGTAAGAATAGTGAAACATGCGAATATCCGGAAGTTGAGCACAAAATAGTCACAACACGGTCCGCCTTTTTCTTTCCCCACTAAACTTCGACTAAACTTCGGCTAAACTGCGCTTTTCGATGATTGTCCTCCTCGAGTCGAGCGTAGCCCGTCGCTGGTACACGACAAGCTTCGTGTACTATGCGTAATGCGCTCGACATCTCGAATAGCCTTGCCTGCGTTCTCGCATGGATGATTATGCAATAGCGGGTAAACCGTAAACGATTCTCCACGACTCGTTCGACTTGATAACGCCGCTCGGATCGAATAAACTAGCCAAGAGTGCAGGCAGACTTGGATTTACTTGCCGGGATCGCAAATGGGTTATGTGACTTGAAAACTCCGTCACAGCGAGCTTTATACGATGAAGCGAGCCGGGCGAGTCGTCTTAAGGGTTGAAACGCGATCGATGTCGCATACATATTCCCGGGCCATGAATCACCGGATACGCGTATACGAGATCCCGCGGAAAGACAAGGGGTAAAAAATGGAGGGGCATTGTCGGCTGCATGATTTACTCGTTGTATCCGCTTATCAGGGTGACCGTTAACGACGAATCTCCCGTCGGCAGCGGGGTAATACGGCTCGCTGAGACCTCTCCGCTTCTTCTGAACTTTCATTCGTACTGGTACACGGACTGCTCGTAATGCCTTTCCCGACTTCCGTTTGACGGTATGAAAATAGCGGATGGAGGGAAGTGAATCTCGAAAGGGAAAGGCGAGATAGGGGAGGGGAAGGTGTGTCGAGAGGGAGAAAGGGCGGGCACAGATGGCCGGTGCATCGTCCCGGCAAAGCTACTGCTTCTTATCCATTACATCCTCCATAAATCAGGGCAGCACGGACTTTTTTTTTGCTCGATAGTGTTTCCCTGGCAGCGCAGGAGGCTACCTTTTGCGTTGTATAGTAAATAAGCGAGTCGGCAGCGCCACGTAAACCCTCTCGATCATAATCCAGAAGAGGGGCCCGCCGGTGGCGGTTCATAGCGAAGTAGCGTCAAGGGAGGCTAACGGACGAGCAGGGGGTGGTAGTCGGAGAGGAGAGCGGGAGGGAAAGAGAGAGAGAGAGAGAGAGGGCGATAGTGAGTGCAGTAGTTGCCGAGCAAACCGAGCACACCACAGACGTGGCATGCAACCTGCTTTAACCACCGTTGCCAACACTATCGTACCACGGAATGGATTATAGAATGATGCCAAGATTCAAATCACATGCAGTGTTTCGTAATTGGGCCTACTTTAGATCCCCGGGTTAATTATCGTTCATTTACTATGTAGAACTGAGGATTAAGAACTGTTATTGGCAATTGACGGGTACTGCCAATTTTCCCGCAGAAATTCATTCTCCCCCCTCCCCCTTAATGGTGACCAGCGTTGGATACACAAACGATCCGCGAGCCTCGTCGCTCACGGCTAAAGGTCCAAACGATTACGTTTAAAAGGCACTTCAGATGTTTCGTAAAGTGTGTTAAAAATTAGTTACCTATCTACGTTGATGTAATCCCCGCGAAAAGCACATCGAAGCTTCCTTAAAATCCCAGCATTCGTTAAAATACATCGGGTTTTAAGAGCAGTTCGGATGAAACGCGTAACGTACAATCAAGAGGAAACTTACCGGTGTCAAGTTCGGGTATATATGTTCGAATCGAAAATGCAGAGATTGTCGTCGTTTTTCCTACGGTCGTTTCTTACACCGAGGAAAATGTAGCTGTTCGGCGAATTTGAGAAATAATTTATAACGAGTTTCAGAGTCTCTCAAATCCATTAGCCATTCTTCCCTTTCATCGAAATTCTGTAATTTTATTAAACTATCTTGTAAGACACATTCGATGGTTAACCACGCGAAGTTAACAAAAAGTGTCAAGCGTTGATAATTAATTCTATATCGCTTGGGAAAGTTCCTTGGCTACGGGAACAATACGATGGCGCGTTATAATTCGTGATTTCATCAAGCTCTGAAGTTTTGATTATCCAACGGTACCGCCTGTGTAAACCGTGAATAATTTTCGATATCACGAGCAACCGTGAGCAAACAAATAGCAAGGAAATTTGCCAAACGAAAAATCCCCCCCCCCCCTCCCACTCCACTAGCATTTTTCAAAGGTCGTTTTTCACTTTTTCTTCGTACGCAGCGAACTACTAAGACGTACTTTGCAGTCTTCCTTTGCAGACTGAAAACGACGTCACAATCTTCGCCTCGAGATTTGTAAAGCGATGTTGGTTCGTTAAGCGAGTATCGTAACGAGATGGCTTGTTATAAAAGATGAGGCTTAAGGAACAGGACGTACTTTTCTCTTGCTGCTCGCAAGAGCAAAAATTTCGTTACGTTACAGCTCTCGTGCATTCATAATTCCGCGCGATTCAAGCAGCGTAACGATGGTGTTACGTTCAAATATCAAATAATTTTGCCCGCAGTTAAAAAATCACTATCTCTTCTCGTTTCTGCCCCCAAAATGTGTAATATCTTTTGGCCATCTTTTTTTTATATCATTACGAATATATCTCTTATCGAAGAAGCTCAACTGTGTATTGAAATTCGTATAATGTATAAGCATCCGACGAAAATGCGTACATATCCCTCTCTTTCTCTCTCTCTCTCTCTCTCACTTGCAATTGAACCAAAGATAATGAATACTTTCGAAGAATTTGAATCATTAATATGCTGATCGGAATAGAGATACTTAAATAATCAAAAACGCTTAATTCGATTAAATTATAATAATTTAGTATTTAATAATTTAAGCAATAATTAATCATTGGTTTTATTTCCGCATTGCTAGATTTCACGGATTAAGCAGTTGTTACCGGTGAATGCCGGTTATGGAAAAATGAATGTTGAATATACCGAGTAACCAAGACGCAGTCTTTGAAGTCGTTTATGAATATTTTCGTAAGCGTTGGTGCACCTATGCAAAAATAATCACTTTCGTCTGGAACGAACGCGATCAATGGCGCATTTATTTTGTGCGCTTTTTGTTTCACTTTTCCCGAAACAAAAAACCTGCGGAGCAATTGTGTGGTGTATTCCAGAGGAAATTTTTTACCTGACTGCTGTAAGGATTACTCTTATTAAGAAAGGAATTATTTACCGAAGTTCCCTTGCGAGCCTGTACTTGATCACTTACCGTGGATTAACATGGATAAGACTAATTTCTCCTTTTTTTTTATCGTGCACGCGTATTTACGCGTAATTTCTTCCTTTTCTCATCGTCATTGATTTAGCAAAGGTAAACTTGGCGATCGGCTACTCGGGAAATTAACTTCGACCACACTGTGATCGAATCATCTCCCAGGAAACAAAAGATCGTTAAAACTGTGCGCTTTACATGTCCGGCTCGTAACACGTCGTGGAAAATTTCCAGCCTGACGCATCTCCGGTGCATTCATTATTCACTTACGCCGTTGCGACTCGGGTTTTTTCACGGGATCATTGCTTGGTAAACATTTCCCGTTACTTTTGGGAAAATCCCCGTCATATTTTATTCCGTCTCTCTTTGAAAAGTCGATTCCAATGCGATAAACGTTCTTCAAAATGTTACCTAACTTCATCTGACAAAAAGAGACACACAGAGAGAGAAAGATAGAGAGGGAGGAGAAAGGGGAAAAATTGGCCTGTTTGTTCCGGCAGCAAGACATTCTCTGTGACAGCGAAACGATTAGTTAAAGCAACAACGTTCGTAGTTACTCCAACAACAACATTTGTCGAGCTCGCGGAAAAACGTAGCCCGCCTGTGCATTAACAGCTGCGAATGTCGGTCCAGCGATATTTTTCCGCGCGCCGGACACTGAATCACACCGCGACGCATAAATTCCTTTTATCTCGATGTACGTTGTTCCTGCGTGTTCTCGATCGCGGCTCCCTCGTAGGTTTTAATCGCGCGACCTTCTCGTAAGTCATCGAGGCTGATCCACTCGCGAGAGAATCGTCGGGGTCGCCCCAACCGTCTACACAGCGTATACGCGTACATTGTACAACCACTTGACGGCGTAGCGACGTCGTTGACTCGCTACGCAAACCGCTTTCGCGCGTGGCACGGTCCTTTGTGTCCGGGCATATTGGCGAACAAGTATTTGCCGGTAGACTCAGCCGCTCGTCCACAGATTCCCTATAAATATTCGCAGAGAGATTTGCCGGGCTGTGTTGCGTCGAGCTTACACGAGCGGCCTTCGCCAGCGACCGCCGCCGTGCGCCAATTGCGCGTGTACACGTGAACTCTGTCGAAAAGCTTCGGGAAGCGTAGTCGCGTTCTGTAAATAATCGACGGGTCGGCGTGTACAGTGTTGCATGCCGCGACCACCCCGATTTTTACGAGCCTGTTTGTCTTCGAGTCCATCGGAATGTACAACCTTCCCTCCCGATAACGAAGGCGGTTTTCAAAAATCGGTCTCCCGTTGCTAAATCGCCCGCACGATACATTCAGGTACGACGCGTTCGCTCGATCCGATTTTTATCCGCCATTCGCACTCCCGCCGATCTGTCGAAGAAGAACCGGCATCCGGACCGGACACTGCCACAACAAAATGTCTACTTCTTTCGTCGTGACCTGCCTTTCGTCGGTTTCTCTGCTTTGAGTGAATACGAAATTCCCGGAATTCCGTTGGGAATGTGCCACTTATCATTATTATACGACCGAATTATTAATTTACGCTCAACGACGATGCTCACCGTACCATCGTGGTAAAAATATTCGTGTACATGAAAGATTTGGTGTCAAAAGGGTTTGACTAACGTGTGTACGCGTTTTCTACGGACTGTATCACTTCTGTAAAGGAATATGCAAACCGACGTTTCCCAGACAATTTTTGCCGGCTTTCGCGCCAGCCATATATCGAGAGCGTTCCGTCTTTTTTCGCGAAGGCTTAGCGATACTTCGTTAACCTTCGCCGTATGCAAACTAATCCCGCTCGAGTCGTCATCGTCGTCAGCACGTGCATAAATCTTATCGAACGTTATGAGACAGCGCCGCAACATTATGCATACTTTTCGCGTCGTTCGTCCCGTCCGCGCTTCGGCCGATAATGACAAAGATCGTAAAGCAAAACGGGGAAGGGGAGGGGGGTGGTAGGATGACCGTTCCGAACAATTCATCGAACATGCAGGAAAGATTGTATCTTTTACGGGCCGCGCAATGATTAACTGTGCAGAGTCCAATTATCTTCGTCCGTCGAAATAAAGATCGTAGTGAATCGCGCGCTTTACGGTTCGGAATTAACCAACATGACTTTATGGTTAAATTTATGCCGGGCGTTAAAAGTCTGATGCATTGCCTGGAAACCGCATTAACCGCGAACTCGTGTGGCTCGGCAAAAGGCTCCTTCGTCGTAGCGCCGCATTAACCGCGAGCTTTTGGTATACGAACACCATATACCAGTCGCGTGCACAGTTATTTGCCCGGCGATATATACACCGAAGACAAGGCCCGAATTTTCATTTATAATTTACGACGTTTTTAGCCAAATTAATCGCCCACCGCCGCCGCCTTCGTGCCCTTCGTCTTTCCCCTCGACCTCGCCCGCCGTCATTACGCTTCCTTATCCGCTGGAGCTCGTCAAACAACCGCCTCCGAGAGGACGCTTGTCGGCTTAATCGTCGACACTCACGTGTGCAATTAGAGTTCACCGGGCGATACCCGCGGATCGTTTGGATGGCGGGAAATTCAAACCGAGTGGCCGGATGCCGGGGGAATCGAAACCGGGACCTGCCGCATTAACGGACAGGTGTAAAATTGAACCGCGGCATATCTTAGGGTCGCGGACGGCCAAAGCTCGGTTTAATTATTGCGGCTGACAGTTCTGCGGTCATCCACCAGCCGATGCCAGTTAACCCTCGAGTGGCCGCGCGCCGACCATTCCACTCTGGTATATCGTTTTTCCATTACATTCGTGATTTATCGAACGTCTTTTTGCCCGTTCGTGTAAATGATTTTTGATTCGATGCTGCTCGACACGACTGATTAATGCAGTCATGATTTATAACGGGTTAATAAACGATGCTGGATTAACAGCCGTGGTAAATACGATATTTATTCGCCTTTTTTATGTGTATGCGCAGGGAAAAGTTCCCTCTATAATGAGGCACAGTATATCAGTCGAGAGTGTTTTTATTGGAATGCGTGGAAATTGTTGAAAAATCATAGAAGAGTGTAATTAAGAGTCGTTTACAAATGACATTTTATCATATATTCGGTTGACCACTAAGCAATTGTGGATTTTGTCCATTCATTGCTTTAGCACATTCTTTTTTTTGTCAACTTGTTTAAAGCACATAACCGATATTGTTTTCTTATTCTACGAACTTCTACCTTTAATTAATAAGAGCATATGATCGATCGGTTATTTGGTTCCGTTTTCATTCCAGATAAAAAATGGAAGAGCCAAACGCGCATTTCAGACATATTTCATAGTATTGTTTTCGAAAAGGCATGAACGCGTCGCAGTTTGTATTTACAGACTATAATTTCTACAATCAGATATTTTCAAAATAAAGTCTGATGTCCTTAAGATTTTCGTGTTAACATTACGAATGAATATTTGTCAGAAACTAAAATTCTTCTACGTTTCGTATTGCCAACCTTTTTAATTAAATTTGCTAATTTCAGTACGAATGTCAAAATTGAACTGTTATGCAAAATGGACTTTTTCGAAATTTAATTACACGTTCTACGCTAAAATATAAAACGTGTCGTTATGACGTATTCACCCCTACGGATTACTTTATTCAGAAATTAGAAAACATAATTTTGTCTGAAATGATCACCGAACGAATGCTAATGGACGCAAAATATATTCGAACGTTTAATGCCGGGCGATGAATTATTCGTAGGCAATACGTTATAGTTTAATTATTGCTTTTAATTGGTCTGGATAAAGCGATATTATTAACCGGATGAATATTTAACCCGAACGACGATATTTCGTCGTTTGCAGCACTTGCGAAAAGTGCCAACGACGATATATCGTTTCATATCCGATGGCGCCTTACTATTCGCATTGCGAGATAATTCTATCTCAAAATAAATTTATAAAGCGTTATAAATGGTCTAATCTCATTGCGAAACATTTGAAAAAATTATTTATAGGTTTAACTTTTTGTTATATTCTATGTTGATTGGTGCCGAGACTGCGTATACACTAAAGCGATAAAATAGAATTATCCTTTATTTTTGGGATACGATATCAGTTACATTGTTAGGAGTGATTCATAATGCAATATTTATAGTTTACGCTATGTGATCTACATAAAGCTGTGATCAAACACTGATTTTTCTTATATGCAAATATAATTTGCAAAAGAGAAACTCATTTCAATTTTTTTTCACAAAGTTTTATATTTATGTTATTCGTATGATTTTTAGCAAACATTGAAATACAATTGGCATTACTTTATTTTTCAAATATCATTTTCAGCTCGGTTTTTATCAACTCATTTCCCAAACCTTACCAAATTCATCAAACTGGTCCGGTATTCTTCGCATAAATACCATATTTTCGATCGGTCAAAAATTGATTTTTGACATTAATTTATTATTTTTGGCATTTATTAATGGTATCTTTTGCCAATTCACTTAGTGCCATAATAATTTAAAATCATGAGATTTCATCCAATACGAACTTCAATAATTTCCTAAACGTTTTGTCACTTTGCAGTGAACAAAATGCCATGATAAAAATATATTCCAAAAGAAGCGATCGAAAATAGTAAACAAAAATGTAGTGGCAAAATACAATATATTACATAATATGTTAAATAACTGAAAAAGAATTGAAAGTGGAACGTCAGTGGCATTTCCAAATTATCATAACAAACTGTAATGAATATGAAACACCATGAAACGTTCTCGCCGTCAAATTTAAATAACGGACAAATATGTCTGATTGGATTTTGGCCTCTTCCCCTTAAAGTCCCCTTCCGTAACAGTGCACCATCCCCAACTCGGCAACGCGTCGTAGAAGATCTTTTTAGCGAATGTATTTAGCACCGGCTGCTATTCAGCTCGACTATTTCCTCTATTGCGTCAAATCCTCGCCTCGTCAACTCGAATAAGTCAAGCAAGCACGGTGGATGAGGAACTGCCGCCATGTCTTTTTCCAACGAAAACTGCCACGCGGCGAAAGCGGCTGGATCGCGTTGTCACGATGGAAAACAGCTGAATCGCAAGCGGTGCGTAACACATTCGCGTTCCGCACAATTCGCATAGACATCCAGGATGCATTCCACTCCACGACAGCAACGTAAACAGAGATATATCGCTTCAAAAGAGAGAGCCTATTTCGGAGTGCATAAATGTGTATAAAGATTAGTCCTTATGAAGTTAGTACTCCTTCTTTCAAGAAGCAAAAAATAATTATAGTTCTGGGTAGTTCATAGTTCTGCAGTTATTCATGGATTCTAGAAAGCGTTATGAGAATTTTTTCAAAATTTTTAATAACTTTTTATATTGTACTATCGAAAAAGTTCATAAGGAATAGATTCAGGGCTCCTTCTGTACTTATCATTTTTCCACTTTTTTTTTTCAGAAAAAGAGCACTTATAGTTGACTGTACCGCGTTTGCGGTACAGATTCGGATTGCTCGTCAAAGGGGGGGGGGGGGGTCATATAGTGGGAAAAATAGAACGAAAATAAAAAAAAAAGTTTTTCGAAACTTTCCAAGGGGTACTCTTTCAATTTTTTTTTTTTAACAAACTTTTCAGCTATAATTATAACACCCACAGATAGATTTTCCGATGGGCATCCAGAATCACCACATTTACAAACCCTTTCTGTATTTATAAGCAGAGATATTGCAAAAAATCGAGAAAATTGGTTGGTGACACGTTATAGTATCGATT
>JABFPT010002517.1:8018-18301 GCA_022817245.1 Nixonia krombeini
TTCAGGAACACAATACTTACTTAATATGTCAAATGCAAAACCTACTTGATTCATTTAATAATGTATGAAGTAATTGATCAGTGTCTAATCCGCGATTACTCGAAAAACTGACGATACTAAATATAATTGTTTATAAGACAGCAGCAGTGTCGTGACGTAATTGCACGACATTGAACAATCAGAAATAGCAATTCATACATTTTTTACTTTAAGAAACTGCTCACTTCGTATTTACAGTGACGTTCACATTCCGCTACCTTTATTAGTTAAAATTAACATCACTGTTTATTATTATCTTGTTGAATCGTGACCCATCCAAACTTATATATAGCTAGGTATTATTTATTTCGAGATAACAGGTGTACTTTTATTTTTTGTTAACATCTTAAAATAAATTATATTTATTAACAAATACTTTAAATTACAACGAAAGTATAACACGAATATTTTACTGCTCACAAAAAAGCTTATTACATATGATTTACATATGAAAAAGCATATTACAAAAATGGAACAAAATCGTGATTAAGTTTTGTTCATTCAGTAAAGCTTGTAATTTCTATTAATTGTCCAAGCAAAGGTCTACATAAATAACGATCATCCAAGAAACCAGTGTAAAATATTCTATTGAGTCAATAATCTTGCTTTCGAGTCGTATGACTGTACATCGCACAGATCATCCGTTTACTTGATCCGCAACGAGTTAATATTCCAAGCCGACGCGTCTCTTTTACATAATACCCAGGCATCGTCTTGTCGATTTCTCGGATTCGACGTAGACGTTCACCCTTATGCTCACAGGGAAATCTCTCTACTTCATATATTTCGTCTCTTTTTATCCTAAGACGCAATTCGATAGGATCGAAGTCATTCCCATTTTTGGCAAGGTTCCTTATGAATCGCGAGCTAGACGTCAAGCATTCAACGCTGGCCGACTGCCAACCCTTTAGGCGGACTAGCGCCAAGTCGTGTCTCTGTCAATCCCTTGTACACACACGCCTTGGTGTGTGTGTGTGCGCGCGCGCTTGTGCACACTTCCCTTACTGCCACACATGTGTCGTGTTTGAGTACACACACGTACACGCAAGAGTTACGTGAATATCGTTAGGCGCAATGACCGTATCTCGATCGACGTTTGAAGACGGCGGCGAAATTTTCGGCCTGGAAACTGTGCCGCTCTAATTTATGAAACTCCCCAAATAATAACGTACTGGCATCCATTTTATTGCATTCCCGGAATCGAAACTCGTGAATCAGTTAAGCGTGCTTCTTTTTTTACAAATGTCGAACATGTGTTTATCCACTATTGACATCATGATTCACGGAGAAAATCACAAAAGGCCTCTAAACTTTCTCATTTGTCATTTCTTAGTTCTTTGACGTCTTTCATTCTGACTAAGTAACCTCTATATTAACTATCACTGTACAAATAACTACAAATTGTCAATGTAGCAAAATGCGGCAAGGTATGCGTTATTGACGCGGAAGAAGCCTACGTCTTCTCTTTGCAACACATCAATTTTGATCGATTCTGAGAACAGCACCTATTACAAATCGCCACTCAGACACAACTCATGCATTCCACTTTTGGTTAGGCTTATCGATCGAAGTAGTTTCTGGTTGCGTATAACGGTTTAATTCGATCGTTCATGAAACATGGAAACGTGTGATATATAACCGATGAACCTCGAGCACGAGGTCGCGAAATCAGAGCATTAAAACGCAAGGAACCGTTTTGCTGAACGATGATTTAGGGTTATCGTAAGCTTGCATCTGTTTAATTAATAGCTCAGCTTGTTATCACGGCAGTTTCGATCGAACTCGCGACAACAGTAGTAAGATTTCACGCAACAAAATGAGAGAATCGCTTTCCTGAGGCTGTGTGAAACACAGTTTCGTGTAACGTTTCATGATGGATAACACGAGGATCAATCGATCACATTTCATCGTGGCATCTCAAGTGGATAACTTAGGTGTGTGTAGAGAGAGAGAATGTTGCTCCGCTTCAATTTGTTAATTACATGATGGATGCGAGCCAAGATATTGTCGACGCGATACAGAACTATCTTGAATTATTGACCTCGCATCGTCGCAATAACTTTAACTGCCTATCCAGTCGGACATTGCCTTTTTAAGTAATTCATGAAGATTTTTGGAAATACGTAAATAAATTGCCTACAGTTGACTGCAATCCAATTCTGATATATTCGCCGCACTTATATTTTCATAAAACCGTATAATTGTCAATTGTGAACAAAGTATCATGATTTATTGCGAGTTTTCGCATTAGTTACCAGTACTGTCACTTAAGGTGCTAATGTCAAATTACCTGAGAGGTGATTCTTTCTGAAGAAAGATTTGAAGTCAAATCTTAACTGCAAATGTAATCAAAACTGAATGTAACATGAAAAAGGAATGTTTTATATTAACATCTGTCATTTGGTTTGTAGCCTTTATATGCGTGATATTGTTTGTGATTGATATTATTACTGTTTTTTGTATTCGTTGCGCGGAAAAGCAACACTCTTAATTAATCAACGAAGTAAAAGTCTGGTGTAATATTTACCATGTTTGATGCTGCAGATAGTAAAGTAACGGAATAGCGCTGGTTTTACTTGAAAAGACAAGGGAAAAGTATTTTATGAGGGGTGGAAGTGGAGAGAGGAAGAAGAATGAAATTGAGCCATTTCTTATACTACGTTGATGGCCAAGTTAGTCAATGTTGATGTTGACAGATGATGCTAATATTCATTCGTTTCTATCGATGGTATCAACGAATTAGTAAAACTAACAGCGACCTTAGGAAAAGAATTGTAATTTCGCGATTAATATTAAAATCGTCATTATTTAATCAGAATATTTGTATTTTAGGAAACTATTTTAAAAATTAGAAAATTATTATTCCATCAGTTACAAATAATTACATTAAATCAGGTGTGCATAGTATTAAATGGAGAAAGTTTCCGTGTCTGTTTTTAGTGAATCATATTGCATAATTTGGTTGATATGAAGGTATTCCTTTGTAAAGGCCTTAACACAAAGTACCGAAAACATTCATCTATTCCTACTGGACATTTTCCACTCTTCTTCTTCTTTTGTCTCTTCCTCTCCTTCTATTTCTGTTATTAACTCCAAATTTTTCCCAGTCGTATAACGTGCACATGTAGCAAATAGAGAGGAAAACAGTTGGAATCGTTCATTATAAGACGCCTACAATAATAACAACGTATAATACCGTTTCTTTCTCAAAACTTTCTCGCAGGTCGAAAGGAAATGCTAGTTACTTTAAAGCTTCTTCCGGAAGTCGCAAAACGCGAAGTTATGTCGCCGACGACCTGGCAGTCCCACGCATAGAACTTGATTTCGCAGTTTTCGTTATTTCTTCAAAAACTCTCGTAGCGAACTAAGCAATATTTCCGCCCCATTCAGACTCACGGTTTATGGTCTATACCAAGGACTGGAAGTTAAAGAGATTTCACTGCAGTCATTCATTATTTATGTAATGAAAAATCTGGGAAAATGTTGCGCGCACGATATTCTAATTCTTTAGAAAATGTTTGTGACATTTTAACATAATATAATATAGCGCATAACATAATATAATCCACCCGCTCTTTATTAAGCATTTGTCAACCGTGCTTAATCGATCAAATTATTTTAATCCCGTCCTTAAACATAGGCATCACCAATTCTATGCAAAGTACACTATGCTTTAATTAATCAAATTACTGAAGTTGCGGAAGATTCGTTCACTTCCGATGTACAAGCAATCGGGGAATATAGGTCAGTGGATAAACTCACAATTACCTTATTTTCGATCGACAAAGAATTCGTTTTCTTCATTATAACAATTCCTATTATTAAGTCTCCAACAATTAACTATGTCTTTTGGTTACGGTTATGATCTATTAATATCACACTCATTTTACCCAACTGAATTATTAATACACTTCATTTAATACGTTTGAACTACAACACTATTAATAATAACTCATTGCCTAGTAACAAAAATAAAAATCGTAGACTGATTATTAAACGTATTACTGTTACGATTTCAAAATAACTAAGCAACGTAATTAAAACTTTGCATGGCTTCCCATATGACACATTTAATTTGGAAATTGTTTACTTTCAGTTAAGTTTACAAAAATTGTTAAAAATCGTTATCAAGATATCCCAATTAATTGTTTGTATATTTGGAAAAAAGATAATGAAGTGAAATATGACATGAAGAAAATAGCTTAATAAACACTCAACTGACGAATAACAATGGCACTCCTAATTGAAAATTTATGTAGTTGGTAGAGAAATTATTGGAATCCAGTGAAATATATATTATATTATCAGAAATATAAGTAAAGAGTACATGTACACATCGCTAACTTACGTGTTATTGCATGCACATATAATGTTTAAGAATAATTTGACGTATTAAAATTTAATAACTGTTTATAAATGTTTAATCCTTTTATGATACCTGTATATATATACGTATAACATATGTGTGAAGTGTAAACAATATATATGTGTCTATTAGCATACTATACATACATAAACTCGTGAATTAATCATGGATTGCCATTGTGTTTATTTGTCAGTGAGAATTCGAAGACGGTAAGTGGAAACTAAAAAATTTCTTTTCTATTAGTTTCATTTGATGGTACAACATTGACAGTTTTTCATAAACACATTTATTATTTATTAGATTTGGGATGTTCTTACTCCAACAGAAAGCTCTCTTTGTATGGATTATGAAACACGATATTGTACTGCTGAGAAAACACGTATATGGTATAATAATTTCATTGCATTCGTCCGTAGAGACGAGTTGTAACAAAGCGCATTAAATTATTTATGTATTCATTTTACTATTCAAATGAAAGTGGGATTATAAAAAAAATGTCTGCTCACAAACATACTCTAACTGTTTTTTTATACGATTAAAGTAGAAAAAAGCTAACGTGTCAAGATGGTTGCATACTCTTCCACAATTATACTTAGTGTCGACAAAAGATCATCCTAACTATATGTGTGATTTTGACGACTATGCAATCTTACGTTACTAAACAAAACACAGCTTGGATGTAAGGTTATGAGCATCCTTAATCTGATAAAAAAAATATCTTTTGTTCATATAAGATGTGTACATATGTATGCTATATGCTTGATATTAATGACTGAATATATGTTATATACTACTTAAGATTTAATACAATTTGCTAGGCAGCACATGTACACATCTCGAATGTAAAACATACACAACATACTATATACAAATATCTTTTTCATTTAAATGGACATGTCTGTCAAACGAAGAGAAGCAAAAGACTTTAGATTCCAGAAAAAAGAAACGATAAAGATGCGAAGTAGATTAAACACAGGGCCGTTGGTAGATCGAGAATGTTGCATCCCAAGAGGCTGGTACGTTGATACAACCGTTCAGGTTCCGAGGTACGTCGGAAACATAATTTTCGGAACCCATAAATTTCTCGTGAATCTACGGTGTTGTAGTACGGGCGATGGTTGAACGGTTCACGTCTCGACCATCCTGAGCCACCCGATACTAAAAACGAACAAGATTCAAAATCGATGCTTTTCTTAAAATATTCATAAAATGCTGCATGATGCATTCGCGAAAGCATGAATATACCTCCTCCCTGAAGATCAATCTCATCGTACCATGGGTCAACTTCTCAATCTGAACAAGGATAGCTTGTTTTTCTAACAGGTGCCATGTTTTTTATCCATTTGTACTAACATGGTAACTTGTGAAATACAAACTTTTTCATAACGCCTTGATATTACAAGGAGAACGTGGTATTCCCCAAAATAAGACTGTTGATATTCAGATAACTAACATTTTTTATATTTACTTTTCACATATATTTTAATAACACATGAATATCTAGAAAAAAAAAATAACAACAGGAGAGTGTATTTTTTAATTATTTTCCAAATAAATATGTGTGTTATAATCTGAAACTGAATGTATTGCTGTTATATGAGAAAAGCAAACCCTTTGAAATTCACAGTACGAGAAAATCTGA
Source organism: Nixonia krombeini (assembly GCA_022817245.1). Taxonomy (NCBI): domain Eukaryota; kingdom Metazoa; phylum Arthropoda; class Insecta; order Hymenoptera; family Scelionidae; genus Nixonia; species Nixonia krombeini. The sequence continues at coordinate 14,066 of JABFPT010002517.1, forward strand.
CTTTGCAAAGTCCATTATTTACTCGTTAAGTTTCATTTTTAATTGTAAGTAATGTAACACATTATTTCTCGCTACAAGTTTTATTAACAAATTGCATACAACGATATTTTAACTGCGTTAATAATCAATTGAAAAGGAATGAATCACATTATTGCTTCCTCAAATATTCATAATATATTCATCATATACTGCTTATTATGTTCAATTTGTAAACGTAAGTGAAATTCAAAGAATAAACTCAAATCTTACAATCACAGAATTATGTCTATCTTCTTGACATTCACAATAAGAAGACAAATGTGATGTTCCAAAAATATGACGCCAGTAAGCGAGGAAATTATTGTTTAATAAACAACTTCTCATTAATTAATAGTAATAGTCGGAGGATATTCTCTGTTACAACTATTGTTGTTATTTTATCAATAGAATTGTGATAATCGAAGAGTAGAAATCAGAAATAAAATGCTTTTCGATATAATATCCTCTCTTAAACAAGTAACATCATTTAACCTGTCTTTCCAAACATTTGTTACATTGCTGGCGTATTATTTGAAATCAAAACATGCATGTAGTACGCTGAATGAGTACGACATCAGGATATATACAAATCAAACATTCAATAGTAATACCATTGAAATGTTATTTGTATACAACTTCGTATTGCACTGATTCAACGTTCTGCTTATAAATGATAATACTAAAATTTGCGTATTAATTTCAGTTATATGTAAATAATTATCGCAACATCAGCACTTGCATACTACATTTTTCATTTATACTTCGAACTAACTTTAATAAACGTATTTCCCATTGCTATAATACAAAATATTTCGACGATCTACACAGATTAAAGGTTATGGATAGTTATGTTTGACGTGCTAGAAGCTATAACGCTTATCGTGCAAAAATAAAGATAATCGTAACTCACATTAATCTAAATCAAATGTTCTATTCGTAAAAATACTGCCTGTCGTCAATACAAGGTATTGTTTAAATAACACAAGGACACGTTACTTATTCCTACCTTGTGGACGCTATTTTAAAGCGCATGCCACAACACTAAGTCCTCACCTGTGCGAGTGCAAGGCTGTCTTTCCTGTGAAATTCATTGAATATATCTCAGCCGCTGCAAGGCAGACTGTACACTGCAAAATACATTCTCTGTTCTTTCTATAACGAATTTCATATTTTTGTATCTAAAATAACATCGGTAATGCTAGACTAGAGTGAATTGAAAAATTCAGATATTCTTCTATCAAGACAAGAATTTCCTTCTTTCGTTTGAAATATTGTAAGAAACTCTGAATCTACTCTATTTTTGAATGTGCACTTTTTGATTTTGACCTAGCAAATTTATAAATTTAATATTTATAAAACAACATGGTAACTAGAAAAAAATATTTTGTAAAGAGTATCGAAATGTAAGATTTTATCTTTCTTTTTTGTTTAATAATGATGGCATGAAAAATTTTACAAAATACCAAAAATTTATATAATCGCAGTTAAGTTTGTGACATTAGACATAATTTATTACAAATGTTAAGAGGTATTTTTCAAATATATCGTTTATTTATTACATTATGCTTTATGTGATGGATAATTACTAACATGCATCCCAAAAAATATTACAACAGAAATCTTTGTTGACAAAACAGTAAAAGTGTATATAAAATACTATTTCTTAGAATATAACATATATGAAATGTTATAAACACTTGATATTGGATATTTGCCCTTCTTAGACATATAAACATGTAAGAAATCACTATCATCTCTTACTTTTTTCTACATTGGAATCTTTATCAAAAGTACATGCATTATCAAGCTTGAAAAATGACACCGAATGAATTACTTTTTTATAACAACTTGCTCCGTATAAATAACCGTTTTAAATTTTACCCGCATTTATTTTGCATTTCACTTTCACATATGTACGTTTATGTACGTCTCCAAGCATTTACCAGAGTTGAGTAAAAAACATTCGCAAACGCTCTCTACCATTTATTACCATAAATAGTAAATTTATCACCTTTTCCTTCACCGCTGTTGCCTTACTTTGATTAAAAAGAAAAAGAACTTTTCTTTATAAGCGTGGCATTTCCCGTTAGGCATTGCTTGCTCTGTGCAGAGAGAACGGCATAACTTTTTATACAAACAGTTTTATAAGATTCGATAATGATTATGATAATGAAACGTAACGTTGTGCATAAAGAAACGTTTTACCGCGCAAGATCTCCTTTCGCTCGATGAAAATTAATGAAGCTTTGAAAATATACGCGATTCTTTCCATCACGCTTTTTAAACCACGATACATTTTTATTATGAAAGAGTACCTCCCAAAATTGAGTATTGATCCAATATTGCTAAAATATGGAAAATCAATTTATCAACACACTGAACCTAGAATATTCTTCGCGAAAAATTCAATACTTCAGTACCGCACGGTATTACAATTGATGTCGTATGTCAATAGCGAAGCGGTACTGACGCCAACATACTGTTGATACTTTGTCAGTCTTTATTACACAATTACACGTCATTACAATATGCCGGTGCCGAAACAGTACTGTTCCTATATGACTTCTTGCGCGATAAGATTCTTCATAATGTCAATTAATGTTAATGGCATTCACATTAATTATAATTATTCACACTATGTCAATATTACAAAATTAATATTATATCAAATGTATTAATGAGAGAAGTGAAAGGTGCAAAGGTCTTTGGAGTACAGTCCTGTAGAGTATAAATGTCAAAGTATTAGAAAACTGAACAGACTTAATAAACTTTCAATTGGTTCTAGATATACAAAATTAGTATAAATTTGAAACTAACTAACGCGCTCGTACACGTACACACGCGCGCGAATTAAATATGACATACAAATTAAATATTGTTACGGTGTTCCTTGCAGTATTGTTTCAGTCCTACAAGGAACTACGGCTAGCACTTGACATCCTAACAGTAGTGTATACCAAGTGAAGCGTTTTTAGTACCGTCCCACAGTTATTTCGGTACAGAGCAATTAGTCAATTTCTACTATTGATTTTTTTATGGATTTTCCTGTTCGAATTTCTTGTTCACTTGCAGTATGTCATATTCACAACACTGAAGTACCACATTTTGTCCCTTACTTGTTGTATACGTTTACTGAGTTAAGTATAGTTCTCAAAACATACCTTCATTGTACATACATTGTACAAATACCTTTGTGCTGATCCTGCTGATGTTATTGTGCTAATGGTGCTTAGAAAGGCTGATTTAGAAATTCCTTATATCAGAATGATTGTACTACTATTTACGAACTTATGTTCATCGTATCGCAGGACAAGATGCAAACAACACTGAAAATAATAATTGGATAAATTCTTGCATCTTTATTTCATTCCTGTTTTTAAAACATCCTACAACGTAATTTTGACATCTTGTGAACTTTTCAACGTTGTTGTTTAGGGCAGAAATATTACGGAATCGCGTATACAATGTTCATTCTTCATACAAACGTGTACAAAAATGCCGTACTCTCTGCCAAGAATTAAAAATCGCGTTACATGCAAATGTGTCATATTTACGAAAATTTTTTATTTTTTTTCGGTATTAAATTTTGAAAACTATCATAATATTACAGAACCATTCAGATATGAAACCCTGCGATTCATGTTTGAAAATTGTCTATAAAAGACGTTTAAACGTTAATTTTTAACTGTCGAGTTTACCTCGAAGTACAACAGTTCTCTTCACTGCGTCACTTATGTACGATTGGTAACAATTCGCGATATCTGATCCGTCTATCAAAGACAAACAACACAATACAAATGACCGTTCGAAGAACACACATTCACACACACATTATCGTTATTGTCTGCAAGAGATATAGCAATAGGGGTATTCCATAAAAAAAACAACCATGTCTTGATTACAGTAATATTACTTAAGTTATTGCTTTTGTTTTACAGTTCTAACGATCTTTCACGATTTTAACGAATAATACTGAAAATAGACATGTAATAAAATGATAACGGTAAACGGATAAGGATAAATAATATTTTTCTGAGAGGAATGTTATATAGTATATATTATGATAAATGTACTAAAACCAATATGAAGTTCACCGTCAAAGAGAAGTCGATAAGGAAATAATTCAAACTTTTTTTAAAGCGATGACGATGATAACACTATATATAAAAGCATGAGTATATTGATGACGTTAATTATGATACTGTGGATAATATATAT
>JABFPT010002519.1:6473-18295 GCA_022817245.1 Nixonia krombeini
ATGCATCCCGGTAGGAGACAATCTACTTGTAAATCGTCTTAAATTATTTCAGGTCGATGTTTCTGCAAAGGCTGATTCCTGTCTATTTTACCATTTATTTCATTTGTGTATTTAATTTGATTTTATCCGTTTACTCATGTAATACTCGTTTTGGCGTGAGTTATGGTAATCTACTTGCAATTTTTCCTTATTTCAATAATAATAATAATAATAATGAAACAATCATTGTGTGGCAAAATTCATATTTATGGCGTTTCTCGCATTCTATAATAAAACAATAATTAACTAATAATTTCGTAGTAAAACTCAAAGACTTTTCATTACGAAATTACAATACCAGTCCTTTCATGGCAAAATTACAACAATGATTATTTAATTATATTTACGGTATACTCAGTCTGTAAACTATTTTACTATTTCAGAATCATTTATTTGATATTCTCGATACGGTTTTTCATTGTAACTAATAGTAACTTTAATTTTATTACGCACACAGATTTTAATTTTAATTAGATCTATTTTATTATTATTAAATTTTTTCATCGTATATTATTAGTAGCGTTCACTCAGGATAAATTAGTAGATGAGAATGCCGGTGAATTTTCGTGAAACGAAGAAAATGTGGTTAGATTAGAATAGAGCCGCCTTTCTCTTAAATTCTCACGCGCATCTGTTTTCTAGAGGGCTCTTATAAACAACATGAACGTTGTAAGATTTCATTGGACTGAAGGTCATATAACTACGAAATAGGTGTTGAATAAACTCCCAGACTAAACAAAAACGCCCGTTTCATAGTTTCCGAGCAAATGCAAAACTCGTCCTTGACTTTTATATAAATGAACGAAACATATATAATCGTTTAGCGCTAAGAAGGGAAGAATATATACATACTGATTATTTTAATGTTCCTTATTGTTGTACATGTATTTTATATAAAAATTTATAAAGTAACGCCACGACATTATAATATTGAAAACGTATTAAATTAACATTAAGTGATTTTATTTTTTATCTTATTTGATACTTAAAATTACATTAAATATTACATTAACATGTTACATAACATTAAAATGTTATTTTTCTAGAGACCTTTGTTACACATCAAATATAGATATAAAAATAAACTAAATTAGCTAAATATAAGAATCAGAAAATATCGAAAACAGTTCTAGAAATAAGTAAAGAAAAATAGAATCATTTCTCAGTTTCTGTAAAAATTCGAAATAAACAATTTTTTAATTAAATATATTCATATTACAGTGTCATATTTTTTTTGTTTCTTGTTTCACTAAATAAAGGTTAAATAGATTCACGAATGTTTATTCATGCAATAGTTACTCTAACCTCACAACATAATTAACTTGTACACGATTACGATTTAAATGGTATGATAATTTGTTATTTTTATAATTGATTTTTCCATAGAAAGAGTATCATCAATCAATCAATACTTGTTCAATTATTTCAATCTCTTCCATTTCAAAACATATTCTTACATAAGATATTTGCAATCTTTTATTCTTCTATAACGATAAGTAAACTCATCTTACTTGGCAACTAATGTAAATATTAAATAAACAATAGAGTTATTAGATAAATATGTTTTCATATTTTTTCAAAATACTTTATTATATTAAGGAACATACGTATACCTTCTTATGAGCACAGCTTTTTGGCGAATGAATATTATGGGATAGATAAAACAAAGGTTGAAAAATCTGAAAATATTTTTAATCTATTTTAGGTATATGTGTTTTCATAAAGTAGGATTGTATTCATACTTTTGACATATTTTTTTATTTTGTTTTGCAAACGTTATTACTTTATGTTAACATTACGAAAGTGTCCAATCGCTAAGAATAATTTAGCTTTGTATTCCTTCCGATGTCTGCGTAATCGTTATATAATAAAAATTGAACATTAAACATTGACCTCAAATCTTGTGGGCAAATACATAATGATATGCTGAATTATAGTATCCGCATTAGATATAGTATTTTTAATTTCAACACAAGAGGTTAAGAAGTTCAAGGTCGCCGTGAATCTATAAAAGCATAATCATAAATTGTGATAAAAAGCTTACATGTGAAGTGTTGTTTTGCGTGCATAAAGGTAATTCATTCATATGACATAAACGTGTATATTGTTGAAAAATTTAAATTTATAAATATGCATAATAATTATTGCCTAATGTACAATCTGTCATAAATACTTACACCTAAGCTGTAAAGGACTACAAAAGTTACCAGCTTCCTTGTTATTCACTATTTATATTTATTCCATTTATTGCTATAATTAATCAACTCTAGTTTTAATTAATCAATTTAATACAACTCACAGTTTGGAAATATGCAGAAGATCAGTAGCGCAGCCTTCGTCTTACTAACACAACTTACCGCAACCATTGCATTTTATACATCGTCTTGGGCGGCCACATCTCAATGGACAGTAACGTTTCCTTTACGTAATATTCAAAGATCCTTTGACCTCGGAACACCGACAATGGAAGAACTTCATCTTCCGACCGGAAAATGCGAAGATTACCCAGAAAAAAATTTAAGCTTGATATTGCCGCACGCTGGTCTCCGAAGGATTTTTCCGGGATTCATCGAAAGCCCATATGTTTCCTGTTTGAGCCTTCGAGATAATCAAATTGATAGAATATCTACTCATGCTTTCAATGATGTGCCAAACTTGCTTTTTCTCGACTTGTCTAAGAACAGAATTCCTTTCTGTGACCTGCTGATTTTTAATAGTAATCATAAGCTTCGAACTTTAGTGCTAGACGAAAATGATCCACCTAGTGACAATGTTGGTCGAATAATTTTTCGAAGTAATTATTTCCCTAGTCTAGAACATCTTTATCTCAGAAAGAATTACCTGCTGTCGTTGCAGTTTTCTTTGCGAATGGCTTTTCCACAATTAACACATTTGTATCTCTCTGACAATTACATCGAATCAGAAAATTTTATTAAAGATATTCCTGCGTGTCTAAGGCATCTGCACGTTGAAAGAAATAGAATTCAGAATTTCGGGGGTATAATTCTTCGAAATCTGATTTCTTTGTTCATTGATGGAAATAAAATTAGAACAGTGTGTTTTAAAAGTTGCTTCGGTTTGAAGCTTCAAGGTGGTAAAAAGCTGAAATTTCTATCGCTTTTGAGAAACAATATAACAAAAATCGAGCCTGATACATTTTATGAAGCGCATCACGTAGAATTTTTAAATGTGGCTTTTAATAAGATAGATAATATCGCGTATGAAACCTTTGAAAACTTGCCCTTGTTGAAGGACCTTTCTCTGGACGGCAATCACCTCAGAGTAGTGCCCAATTTGCAACGGAATCAGCAATTGATTAATCTCTCTATGAATCAGAATCAAATACAAATTATCGATGCTGGAGCTTTCAAGAATTTAACTTCGTTGCGATGGTTATCACTGAGTAATAATAAAATCTGTAGAATTGAGTGTAACGCCTTCCTATATTTACAAGCTTTAGAGGAATTAGACCTTTCTATTAATAAACTGAGTCACTTAGCATTAGACTGTATTAGACCTAAAACAAGTCTTAAACATCTTGACCTTACAGGAAACTACTTCACTTACTTGGAACATTTGTCTCTTCAGTCAAGTTCTAGTTTGTTACATGTGTATTTGCAAAATAACCCAGTGGCAAGTGTTAAAACGTGCAGTGAGCTCGCCGTTGAATGGTTTTCGTCAGATATTATGATTCATTTAACTAACGGTTGTAAAATAATGGGCAATTCTTGTTATGAGAGATGTTATGATACTGTTACGTCTTTATGATAGAGAACATTATAAGAGATAGTGATTATGAACATATTCATGTTATGATATTATCAAGTTTGTTTCGTTTGATAAACAATGTATTACATAACAAACTTCTTGAGTGAATATTATTATAAACATAATTATATTAATAAACTTATATTTGTACGTACTATATTAACATTTTGTATTCTGATAATTTTTTTGAAATTAAATTGACAAAATTTTTTGAAAAGAAAAGCTACGTGATCTATGCGCTATTACCCCTTACAAGTATTTCTACGTCACAGACGTGAACGTAAATGCACTTCATGAATGAAAATACATTTATTTGTAGTAGAATAACAGTTTATTTGTAATGAATGTTCGAATTTATACTAAAACGTCGAGAGTTACAACGATACAGTAATAAAAGTAGTTCTCATTTAGAAAATATGCCATTGTTTTGCTGCGATATAATTTTAATTTGAGCTGTCTTAAAATTATCTGCCTCTTTCGCAGCGACATATTTGCAAATGATTTGCAAACACGCGTTAACCTTGGCTGGTCAACAGCGTGTTCAATACTTCAATTAAAGAAACGTGGAAAGGCTCATACACAAGGTGCACAATTCTTCCTTAGCAATTTAGTGTTTAAAGACCTTTAATTGTTAAATACGAAATAAAATTCCTCATATTAGAAGACGTAAGAAAACATATTTAGAACATACAAAATGTTTCAACTTTATGTAAGAAAGTGAGATGTTTACATTTCGAGCATAGAATTTTTTCTTATTACCCTACTTCTTTAACCTTTTTGCTTCGAGTGCCGCTTATAGGCGGCGCCTGCAAGATGACTTGTGAGTACGAGCGTCGCTTATAAGCAGCGACAACGCAACGACTTTGGAATCGGCGCTCCATACATTCGGCATCAAAATGATGCATATACAAACGCCACCTGTAGTCGATAATTTGCTTTTTATATTAAAGACGTAAATTATACTTAAAAAGATTGTTTACTTATAAAGATTATTAAAGATTATTGCTTATAAAGATTGTTTCATTCATTGTTATTTAAGACTTTGAGAAAACATATATACAGTAACCACACACACTGTGCGTATTTCTGGCGCACGTTTCCGTACAGTGGCAGTACTTCGACAGACTGGACTGTCGAAGCAAAAGGGTTAAATAAATATATTAGGTGTACCTAATATATTTAGAATAAGTTTCCGCCATTTGATAACAGCTGACGCCACCATTAAGTTATTTTGATAAAATTTTTTATTAAAATTCTCATATGTACCACGTCGTTGTCGGCGTAATATAACCTATAATATTAGTAATTTTTTTCAATATAATATATTCTTGTGCATGTGAAAATGTTGAGTTTTGAGCTGAATCATTTGCAAAAACTTTTCGTGTACTTCTTCAAGTTGAAGAAATCTTCAGCTGAATGCTCGTCGATTGCTTGTAGAAGCATATGGTGAGGCTGCCTTAAGTAAAAGAAGTTGTCATGAGTGATATGAAAAGTCTAACTCTTTTGCGGACGAGTGTCGGATATATCCGCGCAACTCGCGCTGCAGCTGGCGTACGTCTATCGTCGTAAACGATAAGAAACGCATGGTTATACTAGCCTAAGAAGTCAAGTTGCCTCTCAATGAAATTAGAGATTTTATGAAAAACTTATTTAAATAAAGCTTTAGTTTTTATAACGCAAACACGCGACATGAATATTTTCCTTACTGCGCGCTCTAATACCTGTCGTCCACAGCGACACCCGCCCGTCGAACGACTCCGTCCGCAAAGCGTTAAGAACGGTGAATTTGATATCGAAGACAAAAAACGTATTGGGAGGTCAAAAGGAGTAGGAAGCATTCTTAAATCAAGATTCGTGCCAAACACAAGAAGAACTTGCACTTACAGTAGGAGTTTAAGTAAAAAAACATTATGTTCCGTTCTTTCACAATAAATACCTGATTTTTTAATAAAAAATGTGGAAATTTCTTTGCTCGCCTAATACTATAACTGTAAAAATTCTATATCAAATATCGCCATTGTGATATGAGCGCCAAGGTAGGAAAAGTGGAGGGAAGGCTAACTAACAAGAGATCAGACCGAATCGACCGCAATATGGAATCCTCTTGTTCCTAATGTAACGTCGTGACGTTCCCTTATGTTTTTAAATAAATGCAAAATGATTTAATATGACTAATTTGCATAAGTATCATTTCTTCCTTTTTCTTTTAAGATTAGAATTTTTGTACAAGCGAGTAGATGCAGTCCCCTCAAGAAAATAAAACTACAAATGCCAATCTATTTACAAGAGCTCTGTGGAAAAACAGACGCATGAATTTATATACATTCTAAACTGCATGCATGATCCGATTCTATGCAGGACTATAAACTTCGAGTTGTTTATGAGAGCCCTCTGGAAAATAGACACGCGGGAAAATTTAAGACAAAGATGGTTCTGTTCCAAAGCAACGACGTTTTCTCTGTGCTACGAAAATGTACTGTGCTTCTCATCCACTAAGAAGTTTTAAAAATACGCTATTGATAATATATAATTTGAAAAGAGATGACAAATAAAATAATGAGAATCGAAGTAGGTGTGTGTAATAAATTGTAGTTTCTGTAAGTTGTAATGAAAAACCTATAGAGAAAATCACGTAAACGATTTCGAAACATTTCTCTTAAAAACTAAATATGCCGCGAATACGATTAAATAATTATTACCATGAAACGATTGGGTATATTTTTATGAAGTATATGATTTTATTGTTCTTATTTATATATTTTTATAAAGTATATGATTCTATTGTTCGTCATGAAAGGACTGGCGTTATAATTTTTCCATGAAATGATTGGTTAATTATTCTAGAAAACGAAACACGCCATGAATGTGAGTTTTTGTACATAATGATTGTTTAATTATTAAAATAAATGAAATAACAATTTAAAATACCATTACGCACACTAAAAACGAAATTACACGAATAAATGAACAAATCTGAATTAAACAAACAAATTAAATAATTAAGAGACGGAATCGAGTTGGCCTTTTCAGAAGTATCGACCTGAAAATAATTTAAAATGAGTTACACATAGGCTATCTCATACTTGTATGGATTTTGACTTTCCACTGAGGCCACCGTAATTTTTCTAAGTCTGAATTTAAAAAAATAGCGACGATGGCCCAGCGACGACTGACCGGAAGAAACCCCTTCCTAAATTTTCCTAATGTAACGGCCCGACTTGTTACCCTTACCACGGGGAAACCCCGGCCCTCAAGAAAAATGATCCAATGATCAGTATCTGGAGAAAAGAAAAATCATCGGGTATTGAGAGATCGATATCTTCTTCCCGAAAATTATGCCACGCCCGATGTCCGCGGTTATAAAAGGGCAATGTCGCGAGATCTAGCGGAATTACATTTTTTCCTTTTACATAGAATCGCGTTGACTATTTTTTGGATTTTTATAAGTGGTACGCGCATACCCACTTTGTCAAAATTTACGTCGTACTGTTGGAAAATTTATTTTACTTTTTACATTTTTAACTTTATTAATTTAAATTAATAAAACTTGTTTGACGCAGCATCGAAATAAAGAGGAAGGAAACTTGTGTAACTTCCTGCAGCCTTCAAGTATACTCTACATGTATCTCTTTAGATTCTTATAATTTCGGAATAGTCCCGGAATAATATCTAATATTTTATTAGGACCGCCGATAAATATTTGGTTAATAATACTCGTCGTAAAGAAAGAAATTTCTTATGAGCCGCCAGTTATGAGCCAGTTATTGCAAAGAAAAGAAAATTATCTTCAAAGAAATACTAGGGAGGAAATATTGCGAAGATCTTACTGCGAAAACTGATGTTAAATGGTGATGTAATACTAATAATACTGTAAATACTAACAATTAATGTTATTTAAAAGAAAAACTATCTACAGTTTATGTAGTTTGAAACTGTATTTAATCAATATAATACGAAATGCCTTCATGTGTGAACCCGCTAATGAGAAATGAGTTTTTAATTTTGTTTTCATAAATGTATATCTTCTAATATTTTATTGTATTAAATTTTATTATCATTAAGAATGAAACTAATGTATAACATGTATATTTGAATTAAAATAAGAAAATAAAACGTTATATATATCGACGAAACCGAAAACAGGAAAAGAATTTTTTATTGTGATATGTCACGTTTCGAACCAGCATAAATCTGAAATTGTTTGATCGATACTTTACAAGATATTAATCACTACAGCCATCTACTGAAAAAGTAATGGATTTATTGTTCCTTTTTTTGGATAAAAAGCAAAAAATTAACGCTTACATGCTCTTTTAAAACCGCGGTTTGTGGGCGGTAGTCATCCACTTTACTGTAGTGGAGGGAACTGTCGCTTTTTCTAATTACAGTTTCCTACGGGGAACTTGGTTCATTTCATAGGACCATGGTGCCCCAGAGTAGGGAGAAATAGCGCAGCGAGGCCTTAGCTGCGTTCTCCGAGAGTCAAAAAATGAGCGGAGTATTTCCCTCCACTTAGTGCAGCAGTGTGTTTTAAATACTTACCACTTGTTTGAAACTTTTAAACTTTTACGTTTTCAACCTTCAAAATTGTATGTTTTAAACGTTTCCCTACAAAGGGAAAAATGCATTCGTTCAAATGTTTAATGTTTCAGATTTAACATTAATCATCTGTAACGTTTCAAACATTATAATTTCATTAGTTTAAAGTTGTTACCTTTTTAAAATTGTTACAAACCCTTGGTCAACAATGGTGCTTAAGTGCATGACATTTTGAAAATGTCTAAACCCTTGTTTATAAGGTAGTTAGTTAGTAAGAATTTTATTCTAACAAAAATTACATACATATTCCTCGCGGCACTTCCTCCTTCAAACCTTTCGTTTTTTGACGAAGCAACGAAGCTTTGTGTTCGGTGGCCATATGGGAAACACATGCTATCGCTGTATATTTTTCCATCTAAGTTTCCGTTTTTTATTACGGTCACTCGCGGGCGGTTTCAAAGAGTTTCTGTTTCTGTTATCCTCACTCTGCACTTAAGAAAAATTACGTGTTCTTAAGGAACTGCATATCGTTTGCGTTTCAAATTATTTATTTTAAAATGCTAACTTCGCATTTTATCTCTAATATACAGAGCATGTTGGCTCAGCATATTACATTGTCGTAACAAACTCCATTCTTTCATCATTTTCGCTCGTATTCAAGAATGAAAACATCCAAAAGTGACCGGCGTGAATGTGTTAATAAGGTGATGTTGAGGGATGTATTGAAAACGTATAACGTTAGGTGAGAAAGTAAGAAATCTCCCTGGACGGACTCAATTGTATTAGATAATAAGTATACCAAAACTGTTTTGTCTACGTTCTGTTGCCTTTTTGGAATAATATTTTCTTCGCCTTGTAAAATTCGCTGTTAAATCGGTTTCTTGATCCAGTTAATTGCTAATATTTATTTGAGTAAGAAATTTCATTCATGTGATTATAATATTCACCGATCTTCCGGTTACGGGCAACTCATATAATAATGGTATTCATTGTAGTTTTCCAGGACGTTATATATGTTTAATGATTCGTTCCAGGACACAAGAATAATTAACATATTTTGGTAGAAATAATATCCGTATTGAAAAAGTTTATTTTTGAAATATAAGTATTTGAATTAAAAAATATTATATAACAATTTTGAATATAAAATTGCAAAAATCATTGAGATGCTGCATAACTACATAAAAAGACAACCGAGAAAAATTGTATAGACTAATAAAAATATCGTGTATTGAACAATCTGTTATTGACCAACTCCATTTTATAAATCATGAACTTTTATATTGTAAATAATGTCGACAAACTCAATTGTAAGCTTAATAACAGAATATTGATTACAGCGATTAATTACTCAATACCTCAGTAATGAATTGAAACAAAATATTAAACACGTAAATGTATTTGTTTTTTCATCACTCGAAATAAGGTAAGGTTTTACTGTATTTTATTGTTTAAGTATCTCTCTTGTTTTCTAACTTGTTAAATTTTAACTATTCGTAGAAGGGTTACAGAATTATAGAGAAGGTCAAAAACGTACAATGAATGAACAATGAACATTGTTTAGCTTAAGGTATTTATTGTTACCAATGGTAATTTTCTAGTTTACAATTTCTTTAATATTCAATTTTTCAAAGTTAGGTTATACCACTTTTTTATGCAATTACGTCAAGTGCAAATGAACGATGTGTAAACATATTTTCTTAACAATTAATAAGCACATTTTAAAGGTTTCAAACGACATGTTAAAATAGTATATAAAAATAAATAGAACTTCTTATAAAATTGGAATCGTATTTATGAACATCATAAACTTTTTCCACGCAAAACTATATATTGACCTTAAACAATATAAAAAGTCATTAACATTAACATTGTTTTAACATTGTAAATGAACCTATTCTTTTAAAATAAGTTTGATCACTGCACTTTGTATTTCATTCGGTGACAAAGTCTTTAGCTCGGCTAAACAAAATGTGAAGTACTTTCTGGATATTTTCAATCCGGTACACTCTTTGTATAGTATCCACGCGTTTATCGTTGTCAAATCTAAAATATTATAAAAAGCTTGAGGGGGTCATCGGAAAAACCCTGCTTTCACACTATATTTGCGTGCCATTTGGTCCACATCGACATCAAACTTTGTTTTATTATAAAAAGTAACAGTTTCTGGAATGTATTTATATTTAATGTATAATGTCTTCTATTTGTATATTTCTATGTTTGGTGCTTGGAAGGACTTTTACGGTAGGTTTACATTTGTAGACAGTAAGCGTGTAGTTTTCTGCTTTATATAAACTTGAGGAAAACAATGTCATCTAAACTTTTGTTTCTTTCGCTGGTTTTGGCAGCTCTCTTTTGTTCGACTGGATGGTTCCAGACAAGGTTATGTTTAGTGCAAGAAATTTTTTAGCTAGCGGGTTGCTTGTAAAGAAATTGTCTGTGGCTATATTTCTGCCTTGTTGAAAATATGGCTCAGCTTATTTTAGTGCTACAAACTGGCCCAACGAATTTGAACATCGAGTTTCATCTTTCCCCACATAAGGGAAAGCATTCAAAATATATTTTGATTGAACGTCAACTGCTAACCAAAACTTAATGTCAATTTTTTTAGGCTACTTTGAATTACCTACGGAACCGGTGCCCAACAAAAAGTCTGGGTGGAAGGACACCGCATGAAATTTGGAACAGCAGTGCACCGCACTTGTGCGAGCTGCGGGACTTCTGATGTAAGGTGTACATCTTGGAAGGGTGTACTGTGTAAAAGTAAGTTCGATCCGCACAGGGGCCCACCTGGAGTCTGCAGTAACAGGCAGGACATATGACTTCTTTCACACATTTGGCAATGATTTGCCTCCAGACGTCTAGTGCGACTGCCCTACTGCCATCTCGATTCCTTCACCATGTGGAGCCTTTGAACCGCGAACAGACCGCGAACTTGAAATAGCGGGGGTGATTACATGCTCCACCCCGAGGTACCAAATTTTCGCACTTCGGCATAGGGCCACTGCCTTACTAACCCTTTGTTCCCGTGCGGGAATAGCTCGGTTGATGCCGATGTATCATTGCACAGTTTCCCTTAGGACGGTTACCAGAACGGCTTGCATGCAGCAATGTCTGCCGTCCTTCATGGCATCTGTGCTACACGTTGGAGAGTGTGATTTTGCCAAGGCGTTTCCGCCTCGGCATAGCTGTCTGACTCGTTCGAGTATGTCAGAGGTTGGAGCCAGTGATGGGAAAAACCGCTGCGGGCGACCAAGCAGAGTACTCCCTCCATGCCGTCTTTCGAGAAGGAAAGGAGGAGAAAAGTACAAGCAGCCGAATATAGCGGCGAATATGTTGAATATGTTGGCGAATACCGACGACATACACCGAGCCGTGGTACTCTATCTCACACATTCACCCTCTTTCTCTAAATTTGTCTCGTCGGCAGCGAAAAGCGAGAATTATGCTTTTCGGTATAGGCGAATGTATATCTA
>JABFPT010002520.1:6637-18293 GCA_022817245.1 Nixonia krombeini
GAATAATATTTATACGGAAAACCAGCGTCGGTCTAGCAGACGTCATGAGGACGCGCAGCAGACGGATTTTCAAGAGAGTCACAGTGATGTTTACGATACATTCGTGGAAATAGTCGCACATATTGTCAATATTCGTTGGTCAATAATGAATAAACAAAATGCATTATTACCTCCATCATAAAAATTCGACCCGCATTTGAAGGTGGTTTTCGTATTCATTGTGCCGTTCACTTTTGCACTGTATCCACATTCCATCACTCTCCATGCAGATTACAGAACTAGTTTTTGCCTCTTTTGTTGAACTGTCATGACACTGCTACCAACTGCAGCAAGTTCGGATTCGAACTACACAGCTTTCTTAGTAGAAACTAACAATACGAATATTTGTATTAAATATAATATTTTTTTTCAATTGTTCAAAATGGAAAATAAACCAAAAATAGGGGGAAAATACTTCTATGGAGTTGATGAATCAGTTCTACTTGTATCAAATAGCGGATATCATATTAACTAATTTTATCATTCAGTCATTTAATATATCTCGTATTTTTTATTTAATTTGGTATATCTCGTTTTTGAGTTATGATTGAAATTCATAGAAGTTTTTTGCATTTTAAAAGAATTGTTTGTATGTCTGAATATCTATAACAAACCTATTGAAACGTAATCAATCAATGAAAAATAGATCTGACGAACAGTTTATCTGCTAAAAGAATAAAACTGTAAACGAATTTTTTTCTATAGGACATTATTTATTTTTAGAATGTGTTTCACTGTATGCAGCACCGCCGTAAACATGAAAACTTGTTATACTTTCTATATTATGATCTGATGAATAATGAAGTAACGAGTATGGAGAAAATTTTTGGAGAGCTGAAGAACTATTAAATTAATTTTTCTAAAATATGTTAAAGAAATGTAAGCTCGAAAAATTAGGAAGATTTCTGAAAAAAGGTGGACATACTGAAAACTAGGGAGGGGGCAGTCTTGTAAGAATTAAGACACCATACAGTGATGCGATTTGTAAGAATTTCCTACAGTATCGCCGCCTACCAGCGAAAGAGGAACTAAAAATTTCCCCTTAGCTGCTTGTCCCCTCCACCAGTGATATTTCTCACGAGATGCATGATCCCTCCAATCATTAAGGGCGGAGATATTGAGAAAAAACTATTGTTGTCATAACCGTAATTAAAGGGTGTATTATTGGTTCAGACTGACATGCCTTAGCCCGTTGGATAGATCTCAGTCAATCTCAAGTTAGATCTCAAAGATGTCATCTCGCTCACTTCGAAATTCCTTAACTGATAAAAGATACAGCGTGGAAACTGTGAAAGCCGGAAATTCACGCCCCCACCACATATTTTACCCCTTTTGTCCTGAATATCTTCGCTCCTAATGCTTCGAGGGATCAATATTGGGGGTGATTCTTGATGTGCGCGACGAGATCTATCTAATGGTGTGTAACACAATGCTGAATTCCGAAGTTGATTTTTCAACATTTTTCCAAAGGGGTACCCCTTGAATTTTTTTCAAAAAATCAACTTCGGAATTCAGCTTTGACTTATACACCATTAGATAGATCTCGCCGCGTACATTAAAAATCACCACATATGTTAACCCTTCCCACCATTAGGAGCGGAGATATTTAGGAAAGAAGTGTTAAATTATGTGGTGGGGGTGTGATTTACCGACTTTCACAGTTTCCACGCTATAACTTCTCAGCATTCTGGAATTTTAAAATGAACGAGACACCACCTTATTTCGCGCGTTGAGACCTATCTGACAATCTAAAGCAAGTCGGTCTGCACCAAAAAGACGGCTTTCAGTTCCGGTTGTGGAACCAATAGTTACGGTTTTATCCTCACCAATATTCTACTTTTTCCTCAATATCTCCGCTCCTAATGATCGGAGGGGCAAACATTTGGGATTATTCTTGATGTACGCGACGAGATCTATCTAATGATGTGTAAAACAACACTGAATTCCGAAGTTGATTTTTCGGCATTTTTTCAAATATGATTTTAATATGTACATTATGAGAGCACTGTATGCTGTGCCTGTCAGCGTACGATATTCTTTCAATCGTCGAAATTGCTCAGGAACATTCGTCAGATTCAGATGAAATAACGAACGTTACAAAGAGTGTGATAGATCGAGCAACTCCGAATGTTGATTAAATAGCGCAAGGAGAATTGGCACATAACGGACACGTCGTCTGACAGCCTTGCATCCTGTGAGAAGTATCACTGGCGGAGGGGACAAGCAGCTAAGGGGAAATTTTTAGTTCCTCTTTCTCTGGTAGGTGGCTATACTGTAGGAAATCCTTACATATCGCTTCACAGACGCCATCATCGTTACCTAGAATAGTACTTTAGATTTAACTACGAGGTAAGTACGGTGGTGGGGAGTGGCGCAAGACTTTAAATCATTTATTAAAAAAATAATGTTTGTACCAAATAGTTATAACACGGACCACTATCTGAATTATGTTTATGAAACCAACATCCTGCTTATATCCCATCATTTTTCATTTTTTTTGTAAAACAAAGACATTTACAGTTAAAAACACCGCAGTTACCGCACAATTCGGAGTCTTCGTCGTAGCATACTACTAATACTAGAATCATTCCTTCGATTTAAAAAAAAATAGATGCTAACTTCAATAAAGTGGATCAATTAGAACATTTTCTATCACAGGCTTACGATGCAGTAATAAAAAAAGTAATATTTTCTGTCCCATTTGCGCAATACTGGCGCCATCTTGAATAGGATCTTAGAACTGCTCGTGTGATTAGCTGACTATCACTTCCTTGGTGTAGGAGTATTTTTTTCACTGTAGATGACACTAGACTCAACGCAATATGTTGATATCCCTTTTGTTTGCTTTTGGTTGTTTTTATTAGTCAATGTTGTCACTCTTGGTTGAAATAGTATTTTTGGCAGATCAATTATCGGTCATTGAGTAAATGTAAATTATAGTATGTAAATATACTGAATAGTAGTAGTCGAATTGTAACCGTAATAATGAGTACCAGTGTATAAGATACAGTGTTGTAATCAGCAGCTAATCAGAGTTCTGTACATTAATTATGTTAACACGATATCACTACTAATATGACGAAAAAAGAGCAATTGTTCGACGTAAAAAGATTGTTGACGGAATCGTTGAAGAAAAATTTTTCTTGTTATGTTGGAGTTAAACAACTGTCATACTATGTGTCAAAACATGGAGAATTTTATGTATCTTTGGCGAGGCTCAGAAATGGTACATTTCACATTTGGAGATCAACCAAATGGTATGATCACAAAATTAGTCAGTGTGAATGACTATATCTTCATTATAACGTCAACATATAATTTGTACCATGGAAAAGTTGAATGTGTAGAAAATGCACCACCTTCCTTGATTCTTAAAAGAGCTCAGTTTTATGCTGTTGATATAGCTTCAAATAGTAACTATATTTTTATTGTAAATACTGATGGGCAAGTGCTTAAAGTAAATCCAGAAAATCTCAGTATATTAGACACTATTGTTCTTAAAGAAGAGCTGATATGCTGTGTTCATGGGTTTGTATATTATATTGAATATATTTATAGCATAATACATATACGATTTCCCAAAAAACCAACTGGATATTTCTTTGCAGTAGAATGCATTTTGGAATTTTGTAAATGTGTGTTTTAATATATAGTATATAATTACAATTATGTGTAAACGACAAAATTAACTAAATTTCTACTTTAGCTTTTTTGCACAACTTGTCTTTTTGTTAAGACTGTCTGTCTTAATTATTTAACAAACAAAGCTGTACATAAGGCAGTGACAATCTAATGCTAATCTGAAAATAGTTATTGTTTTTAAATTGGCATATTAGATAAAACTATTATTAGACTTTATTATTTAGAAAACTTTTTAAACAAGTATCTACTAGTTTTTATGGAAAACTAATTTTTTTATAAAAATAACGTCTTTTATAATATATATATTGTATATAGGTAAAAGCTATAAATTGTAAATAAAATAAATTTTTTATATTATAGCAATATCTATAATTTCTTATTAATGTATCAGGTTTAAGCAAGAAAATGAAATCAATAAAGTAAAGGCAATTGCAGTAAATGACACAACTGCTCTTTATGTCACTGAAAATGGACAACTTTGGGCAAGTGGAGATCAACCCCAGATTAACATTAAAAGCACAGAGCCAAAGAAAGTTATTTTCTTTGAGGGTCGCAATGTTTCAGAAATAGCTTGTGGAATAAATTTTAATGTAGCAATTGCAAGAAAAAGATTCAAAAGCACAAAGGAAGATACAGATAGTGAAAATGAATTTGAAGAGGAAGTATTCATAAAATCGTGTCCGCAATGCGTTAATACTGCTATACCAAGTCCTGGCAGTATAACTTCGTCAGATACATGTCCCATAGAGGTCCATGTACCACAGTTTAGTGAAGATCATTCTATGAATTCTATAAGTGCTATATCAAATGCTAGTAAAAGTGACATTCAGAAAAACATGGGAAATTCTGGAATAGAATCTATGAATGGAGTACTTTGTGCAAGTCAAATATCAGATCAAGAAAAAGAAAGTAAAAAGAATGTTGGTTTCATTAATACTGAAGCAGCCAGACAGTTCCTTACAAGACAATTATCTTGGGTTTCTTCTTATGGCAGTACAAAAGATGAAGTCTTTTCAGAAAATGCGGACAATCCTACAAAATTAATAAAACAAAATGTCTCAAACATGGCTAATTTAGTATATGAGGGAGTAAAAACTGTGGGTGATAAAGTAGTAACTCTGTCAAGACATGTTAGTGGCAGTTCGGATACCATAGAAACTCAAGAAAATATGAGCGATAGTATGGAAGAACAGGGAATAGAGGAATCAAAACGCACAACGGGGAGTCTTGTACACAGCCTTCGTTGTGAGGAATTTCCTTGGTCATCTAGTGCAGGATCTTCTGAACATGATTTGTCTCAGCAGGGTCTAAATGAGAGGATTAATGTATTAGTTAGAAAAGGAAATAATTTATTGTCGACTGAATTCTGGACGTGGGGGGATGTTAAATATGGTCAGTTAGGAACTGGAGATAACATTAACAGATCTAGGCCAGTTTTGATCTCTAAACTAAATCTTACTGGAATAACGAAAGTATCCTGCGGTGCCTTTCACACTCTTGCAGTAACGCTTGACGGTAGAGTCTATACTTGGGGTAGAAATAACTATATGCAGGTGCTTCCTAACTCACAAATTGATCAGAGCACCCCACAATTATTTAGTACAAATTCGTGCTCAAAGGAAAGAGCTAAAGATGTGTCTGCTGGTAGTTATCATAGCCTGGTTATGATGCACCATGGAATATTTTCTACAGGAAAATATATGTATGTTATAAGAATAATAATAATTTAATTGCTTCACATATTAAAAACTAGATTGATCTTGTTCTTATATATTTTATATGTAACTTTCAGCACAAGTGGAAAAGTCTTCAAAATGAAAGTACCTGATGAATCGAAATACATTCCAAAACATGTTTTCTGCTCTGGTCCCTATAGTTGTTGTACAGTAGTAAATCAGTCTACCAATAATATGCTGGAAAACTTAATAAATGATCAAATATTTTTGGAAGAAATAATACTAGTATATCAGAATTTAATAAAACCGTTTCAGAAGAAAGGCGCTGTTATTCAAGAATCTAGCATTTATGAAATGCTGTGCCGTTGTTATACAGAATTACTAAGTATTACAGCTTTGAATGTCGCAAGCCTGTTAAATTACTATAATCAGATTGGCGAGGCATACGATGTGATAGTCATAGCCAACGTTGAGGAATATATTAGTGTTTATAAATATTACTTAAATACAATATGTGACATTCTAGCTTGCAGTGGATTTGCATATATTGCTAAAACAATTACAATACCACAAGTTTTAATTAATCTATTCACAACCAATGTAAAAGGTTCAGAGATAAAAAAGATTAATAATGAATGTATTGTAACTACAGCTCTTATGCATCCCTTAACAAGAATATTCAGGTATTTAATAGCTATTCTAGTAATTATAATAAATGTAATAGTGCATACTTGTATACAACATAAGTCATTTCAATCAAAGTATACATAACTTATATACTTACTGAATAATAGGTATAAAAGTATGATTCAACATTTGATAAGATGCAATGGTTCCAAGATGGGTATAGAGAGACTTCAAGAGGGCTTAAATAAATGGGATCAGTTGTCTAAGGAACAAGATAAACAATTGGCCGAGGCAGACATGACAAAAAATTTTTGGGAAAGTTCAGGGAGACTTATCGATTCACTGAGATCACCTGATCGAAGGCTGATTAAAGAATCACGAACCCATCCAATATCTCTTTTAAATTCTGGAATGTTTTCAACACATTCATTTGTCCTCCTCACTGATATCTTTATTCACATCTGTGGTACTTCTTACTCTGTTCATCCACTGCCAATTTTATGGGTAGAACCTTTGCCAGATTCTGCTACGTTGCAGGTACATTAAAATCATTAACGATGTCGCATCGAAAACTTAAGACGCGAAAAACGTATGTAAAAATATGGAAAAGTATTTATGAGCGTGCTCGTAGAGGAAAGGTGATTAATGTAACATCAACGTTATTGTTCATTTTTTAATAAAAATGCACTTTTAATAACGCACGGTAGTGAATTTTATGTAAATTTAACTCTGCACGTAATTATATACTATTTATTTTTATAATAAATATTAATTTGCTTAATTATCTTAATTTCTAACGTTAGCTCCATTACAAATGTAAATAAGAAAAATATTAATAACAAAATACATTTTTTGTTCCAATAACTGTAGAATGCATTATCAATCACAGTGCCAGAAGAAAATTTAGTATTGTATACGTCAACTCCTTCTGATCGTCATGAATGGCTGCAAGCGCTTCAAAATGCCATACGAAACAATCTGCAGAGAATGGTGGGTCAAGGGCTTCCTGCAATTCGCACAAGTTCATATTGTTTTACCAAACATCCAGTTTATAAGGATGCAAAATATACAGGTAAGTTCAAAGACAATGAATTCAGTACCGACAATTATCATACAAAAACGTGTTTATGTCATTTCCCATATAACTTCCAAGTGTTGATTAATATAAGGGTATGTAAGAAAATAATAGAACGTCTTTTCATAAATTGCAGGACGATGGTTTAATGGAAAACCACATGGTACGGGAAAATTGGAATGGTCTGATGGTTCTTTATATGTGGGACGATTTTACAAAGGTGTTATTAGTGGTTTTGGAAAAATGGAAATGCTTAACCAAGGAATTTATGAAGGTCATTGGAAAGATGGCAAACAAAATGGATTTGGCACTATGAGGTACATTGTCAACTTATATTATTTCATCCAAATTTTTAGTAATAATACACAGAACAATCTATTATATATTTTTTATAGATTTGCAAATGGAGATATTTATGAAGGATATTTTAAAGATGGTTTGCCACATGGACATGGAATGAAAAAAGAAGGCCATTTTACAGCACCAGGAGCGACTGTCTACATTGGTGAATGGGCTGCTGGAGTGAAACAGGGTTACGGAATTATGGATGATATTAAAAAAGGTAAATTTGGTAAATGGTTTGCACCATCTAAATTCCTTATATTTGAAATAATTTAAAATAGTAAACAAAACTGTGGACTATTTACAAAACGATCATATCAAACAAATCAGTCTTTTGCAGGTGAAAAATATTTGGGAACGTGGAATAATAACCAAAAACATGGACGAGGATTAATTGTAACGTTAGATGGTATTTATTACGAAGGTGACTTTGTTCAAGACGTGCTAACGGTATTTGATTTTCTTTACAAAATATTCTGCAATATGAATGGTTAAAATTGTTAATATTAAATTGTTAAAAAGGGACATGGTGTTATGGTATTTGAAGATGGCACCCATTATGAAGGGGAATTTAAAGGTGCTGGTATATTTGGTGGTAAAGGCACCTTGACCTTCCGAAGCGGGGACGTTCTTGAGGGCAATATAAGTGGTTCATGGAATGAAGGCGTTAAAGTTACTGCAACATTGCACATAAATCAAGTTACTACGAACTCTGGAGTTCTCGCTATACCTCAGTAAGCATATGTAAAACTGTATATATTGTAGAAATATTAATCTTTCTTAAAAAAATATATATAAATTAATTTTCTTTATTTAGATCATTTGGAACTCTTTGTGTACCACCAGATCAAAAATGGAAAGCAATATTTCGTCACTGTTATCAGCAACTCGGTTTAACGGAACCAAGCACTAAAGCTACAATATCCCATGATAACTTTGCCGAAACTCAAAAGCTGTGGCAAAATGTAGCAGTAACAATAACAAAATCTTATGAAAAAAATATACAACAAAAAAAAGATTTTTCAATTAATTTGATGCAAGCAGAGAAATCTAATCCGGATGATCAACTGAATAAAATTCTTTATTTTGGAAAAGAAGAACTCACGATCTCCACGTATGAACACATACGTAAATATTTGATGAAAGCGTTTGAAAGTGCAAATCATCCATTGGGCATGTTACTCAATGATTTAGTTACAGTATACACAGCAAGTTACGGAGGTGTTAGTGGGCATCCGCTTTTGTTAAATCATGCCGTAGCGGAATTACAAAATATTACTTCTAGAGTCTATGAAATCGTTACATTATTTTTCCCTGTACTACCACCTAACGGTAACGAGATGGTTTTGGAAGTTGAAGGGCAAAAGGACGGGTAAATATTACTATTTTTTAAATCTTTTAGTAAATAATACTTTTAATAAAAATGCTTTGCTTTGTTTGTTTTGTCTGTCGAAGCTAAAATAAATGAATTATGTTTAAAAAAATTGTTAGGGACAAAGACATTTTTTATTTTCATTTAAAAATGATACACATTTATTGAAAAAACGAAAATTGTTATAGTTAATTTAGATGTACTAATGATATTAGTACAATAAATTATTGCATAATGTTTTTAGAGAAATTATAAATGCCACTACAATTTTATATCCAATATTACTTCCTCGGGTTCATTCGGCTTTATTCATGTTGTATGCACTGCACAATATGAAAGACGATAATGCTTATTGGGAAAGATTAGTTAAATGGAACAAACAACCAGATATAACGTTAATGTCATTTTTAGGCGTAGATGAGTAAGTAAACAAAAAAAATGAATTATAGTTATTTCTGTATTAAGCATTAAAAATTTTTAGAATTCTGTAACTTATGTTGTCTTTATTTATATTTATTTATATTATTTATTATTTATATATGTCCTCACTTGTGTTACTGAAAGAGATTGAGTAAATATTTGTTTCATTTAAATTCCTTTATCTTTTAAGAAAGCCTAATCATATTATTGCATGTATATCATTAATATTTTTCATGTCACTAATAATGCTCTGAAGTTTTTTCATAGACAAAAAATGTTAAATTTGTAATAACAGATTAACGTTTTGTAGGCAATTTTTTATTTAACATATTATTTCTAGTATGAAAATACGAACATTTTATATGATTTTAAGTACTACTAACATATTTAATTTATAGAAAATTTTACAAGAATAGTAATTTAAATGCGGACAACTATGGAACGAGTAATAATGAACCTTTTTTTTGTGAAGCAATTGAAACATTGCAGCAACTGAAAACTACATTTTCACCATTAGAAAAATTGGTGGTGATAAAAAATACTTTTAAACGGATAATACAAGTAAAATATTTTGAAATAAATATTTTAACATGTTTTAAAATTATGTACAAGTAAATTGAAGCAATTTTAATAGTACTTTTATTTGTTTCCTTAGACAGTACAAAAACAATCAAATTCTGAATACACGATATCAATGGATGAATTGTTTCCTGTGTTTTATTTTATCGTAGTGCGAGCAAGTGTATTGAAATTGGGTAGTGAAATACAATTTATTGATGACTTCATGGAACCTTATTTAAAAAATGGGGAACTTGATCACATGTTCACTACGCTCAAGGTTAGTGATAATATAAGTAAATTTACTGGTAAACTTAATTTCACACATAAATAAAATAAACATACACTTTAAGTGAAATTTTGTGATTTTTTTTGCATTAATACAACAAAATATAAATAATAGTTCTATGCAATTGTTTTATTGCTGTACGTGACTGTCAGCGGACGTATTTTTTATTTGAACAAGTACTAATTAAGTAATAATACTTACTGGATTAATAAATACTTGTTTCAGGCATGTTATTGTCAAATACTTCAAGAAAAAATTACCACTGGAGATTAATAGTTTTTTAACTGTGGCATACATAGTTACTGCGCCACTTCTGCATTGCATCATTATGTATTAATATCTCGCCAAGTGCCGAATTGTCACTGATGTTACATGCACGTGTGTGTACGTACGTGTGCAAATGTATAAGATGTACAAGATAAAAAGTTTTCGTGAAGTTTTATTCAATGAAATAGTAAAAATAATTCATAAAAGTATTACATATCATTACTTTGTCTCAATCGTTAGTTGTTGTAGACATTTCAAAAGTTTTGTGAATTTTATTTAAAAATACATATTTTGATTGTTGTAATATTTTGCCAATTATTCTGTTGAATGTGTAAAACGGGTTGATATTGTATAAAAACGATCAAACAAAAATAATAGCAATAACCTCCAATCAGTTGAAAAATTGCTTTATTATGTTCACAAAATCTGAAGTGATTATTTATTTTAAATAGTGTTATATTGTAAAAACAAAGTAAATGAATATATAATGAAATACGTAAAGAAATGCACCTATTACAATTAAGTGAAAAATTATTTCTACTTCCATATATACTTTTAGATGTAAAGTGTTTATAACAATTTTTTTAAACAGGATACACGAACATTTCATGAATAAATATTTATTCCTATAATTACTTGCCTACAATATCCAGAAATTTACATGCTAATTAACATTCAGTTTACTGTGTAAAAACATAGCAAATACTTAAGTATCCGATACTATCCGACTCTCCTGTGTGCATACGTATACGTATCTGTTCACAGTAGATTTGGCTCTTTGCTCACAATAATGTATAATAGAAAAAATCGACGACTTTTTTAATGAGTAAAATGGAGTTAGCAATAGTTTTAATTAAAAAAAGACGTCTCTTGAGAATCGAAGTAATAACAGACATTATTTACAAGTTTACCTAACAACACAGTGTAGCTTACACAATGCGTTACATATTTATATTGTGACTGAACGTCTACGTTTACACGATAGAAAGTAAATTATGTCCTATGCGTTCTTTATATACACGAGTTTATTATGTTCAATTCAAGTCCATTTGTAATAAAAGTTACGATACAAAGTAATCGGTATCAGAAATTTTAATACATCAGTCATACAGGAAAAATTGATATATAAATAAATAAATAAAAAATTCTCAAGCGAAAAGTTAGCGAACGGAATATTTGTACAAAGAGTAAAAAAGCCACAGTATTTTACACAGTATTTTTTTTTCGCAAATCACGATATATGGAATTATTTTACAAAATAGAACACTGAAATTAAAAGCATGCTATATTTTGATATATATGTATATTTTATGCACAAAATAATTTCGCACAATTTCATCTTTTAGTAA
>JABFPT010002521.1:0-12137 GCA_022817245.1 Nixonia krombeini
TAATTCGGTAGATCACGCCCATACCACCTAATTTTTCTCCTTTTTTTTCGAATATCTCTGCTCCTATTAGTTCCAGGGGCCAACATAGGCAGTGATTCTTGATGTACGTCGCGAGATCTATCTGATGGTGAACAAGTTAATGCTGAAAGCCGAAGTTGATTTTTCGACGAAAATTGACCCCCTTTGGAAAAATACCGAAAAATCAACTTCGGGTTTCAACTTTGAGTTGCATACCAATAGATAGATCTCGCGACGTACATTAAGAATAACCCGTCATGTTGACCCCTTCCGCCATTGGGGGCAGAGATATTTCAGAAGAAAGAGATAAATTATGCGATCTACCAGATTTCAATAAACTTACAAAGTTAAGATATGTAACACATGACAAATCTTTTACACTTAGCGTTAAACGTAGTATAACACATATTCGAGAAAATTAACTTCCGAATTAAATTCGAACACTTTTGAATGAGATAAACAACACTTCTGTGATAAATGATTCGATAAATAAGAATAAGAAATGACGCGTATAGATGTTCAAAAGAGGGGGAAATATAAAAAGATAAACCAGGCCATATCTCTTGAATAAGCAAAAGAATCGATAAACGTCAAGTAACATTTTCAGTATAGCCTCGCCATGGTACAGAAATGTAGGAAATCGTAGGTTTTTATCCTACGAAGGAATAAATAACAATTGTTAGACAAATGACTGAAATGATTAATGATCGTGGAAGATATGAAACCCGAGCGTGAGTAAAAACTGTTGCCTGTGTGGCGACGAATCAAGGCGCGCTGGTTTAAGGTTAATATGACAGCCTTCGGCCACATGAGCTTGGGTAGTTGAAACCAAGTTAGTTCGGCCGGCAAAGTTTGCCAATAAAAGACGTGATTGTCCTCCTAATATCCGCCGTGCTTTTCATATCGGAGATCTGTGATGAGGCGATATCATGAAATTTCCCAAATCGAGAGTAACGACGGTGGACAACGACGGCGATTAAGGCGTCGAAGTGACTTAAGTTGCGTCCATTTTTCTCGAAAAAAATAACACGCCGTAACAAATGGAAAACATCATTTCCCGAACACCGAAGTTTATTTACGCGACAACGGAAATCGCTTCCCTTCCAAATTCCGTTTTTCGAGAGTACGAAAAAAGTATAAAAATCTGTCGGCATGTCGTCATACGTGTAATTAAATTCTGCGTGAAAAGTCCTTTCTGTCGTTCCGCTGATCAAGTATGCGCTGTGCATTACTTTGCGCCTAGTAAAATATTAATATCAGTATAGAGTCAGCGGGAAAAATGCGCTATCGATTGCGGCTAAATGTAGCCGGGGCCTGTTCAATTATTTCGAAAGGATCAAATAAATGTGAAAAAACATGCGGCTGCTTTGAAACGGCGATGCGCCCCGTTTGTAAAATAGAGACCGCGGTGTAATAATATATCGATTATGATGACAGAATGAGGGTGGACTGATGACGGCGGGAGGGGAGCAGCTTTTGAGTCGAGGACTGGACTGTCCCGATGAGAGAGTGTTGAACATACTGGCAGCATATGGTCAACCTTGCTCCCCCTGTCTCTCTTTCCCTCCGCACTCTCTGATAACCCCGATAATACCACCGGTTACCGCTCGGTGTACGTGTCCGCATATCCCTCTAAATACCGACTACCGATTTAATTCCCAGCTTCGTTTTTTCTGATACGACCGAAAAAACCCGCCGCATTTTTATTGCTAGCCGATATTCTTTCGTGCCCTACCGACAACTCTCCGAACAAAATGCGCCGATTGTTTCGCCATATCGTCTTTTTCCACTCGTTTGTTTATCATTCGTGGATACTGCTGTTGCAAATGCACGTACAGAAAGGAAATATCGTTAATTGCGGGATTTCTAACCGACTTGTATACATCGTTATGCCCATGCCTGCGTGAATCATACGAACATATGTAGACCTTTATTTTCGTCGTTTCACAGGCAGAAGTAACATTTACACAGCTTTACTCTCGAGATGAAAACTCTACGAGGGCACGTGATGTTACTTTTTAGTATCGTCGTATGAAAATAACATAAAGGAAAGATGATGTAATGAAAGGCAAAAGTACAAGACGTAAAAAAGTACGAAGTATATAATTGAATTTTCACTTGTATTTAAGAAAATGTAGTATTAACGAATTTACTAAGTATCGTGATTGAACAAAGCCAGGAGTACTGATCTTATTTTATTCTTACCGTGTTCATAATCGAACTAATCGTAATATGTTTTGTACTTTCAATAGGTAATAATTGGTATTGGTAATGATTTTAACATTTTCCATATCCGAGTCCGATCTCCAAACCAGTACTCGTAAATAAACGTCTTGTTCATGAGTCACGCCGACAACTCGTCTCCGCGAGTAACCAAATGATCCACACTTTGTGCCAAAACGCATCCGTCATTGGAATAACCTCCGCTTGAAATTTCCGTATCTCGCCATGGCGTCATATTCAACGGTAAATCGATGCAACTATCTCGAGCGCGAAGGCTCGTATGAAAATACAGCAGCGGTCAGGCGGAGAAGCGTCGGATGCCGTGAACGGGATAAAGGGTCAGCGTGGTCGGGCAACGTGTGCGGGGACGACCGGCGCGTCCCTGGAGAGATCTCGGCAAATGGAGCGCGAGGAAGGATCCCGTTCGCGGCTCCTCCCTCGACCGTGAGCGTCTTCGCGGCGGCGCGCGGAGAGGATCCCGGGACCCGATGCTACCCGGATAAAAACGTGAAACAAAAAGCCGATTATGTAACCGGGGGATGAAATACGAGGGCGGCTGAGCAGATCGCACGGGAAGGCACAATAGGGTAATTTTCACGCGAGATTTGGGATGCGATCTCGCGAGAGAGAAGGAGCCGAGCGCCCCGCGGGCTAAAGCCTCTCGCCGTCTCCATAGGCGATGAGATACGAGCGTCGGGCCATTTCAATGTAGCGACACGTTTGTTATTTCCTACCAGTTTGTTATTCAGAGGCAACGGTGGCAGCGGCCTCGGAACAAATGGCCCGGCTCGACCCCCCCGCCCGTGACGTATGTTCTCCTTCGTCGCCGTATTCCTCGCCCCGGCCGCCGCGCGCGTCCCACGACCGCTTTTATGATCGACCCGACCACACCCCCTCCTCTACCCCCTTCTCGGGAAGGGGGACTGATACCGCGAAGGAAACAAATGTTTCGTTACGGCGCGAATTACTTTATATCTCCAAACGAGTTTTGAACACGTCTCTCGTCCATCACCGGGGTCTTCCTCGCAAACGTGCGAGAGGTGCCAACAAAGAGATACACCTTACCGTTCCGTGGCTACTGCCTAGTTTTATTGATTGGATGAGTCACTCACCTGAAACACAAATACGAAGCATGATTGTATTAATTGAGTAGAACGACGACAAAAGTGTATTAGCATGTAAGGAATGTGTAACCTCGTCAGTGACATTTTTTTGTAAATCCATTACAAGCGCTCGACGAGTCGTCGGCTTTCTTTCGCATTGGCGACACTGCTTAGTATTCGCGGCGGATCTGCGTGCGTAGGGAATGTCGGAGGGTACATTTGGCCTTAGCCAAAACGCTCGACAAGCGACGACAGGGCGGCGCGAGGGGGAGGCGAGAGGTGACGACGGGCGAGGGGTGAGGAAGCGAAGGCGCGCGAGGGAGAGGAGGGGGAGATACAGGTTTCCCGGGGGCGGCTGATGAGGTATTGATGATAGGATCGCGTCAACACCAGCTGAGCCAATTACACGCCTAAATCTCGGCCCGCCTGGCCCCGTGCCTCGCCCGTCTATACGCATCTCCGCGTCCACGGACCCGACGACGACGAGCGCCACTTGTTGTCGAGCGAAACTACCAGCTTTGTCGGTCGACGCGGTCGCCCGTAAAGACGAGCGAAGAAAAATCGCGCCTTCGCGGCGATTCGTCAACGCCAGCAAAAACGCGGCGAAAGCCCGCGCATGCATATTCCGCATAGAGCGAGATTAGCCAGAGGGGCGAACGGCACTTAAGGAATTAACGCATTGAATAAAAGCTGAGATCCGTAGAAGGCGGTTCTTTAATTCGACCGCCGGATGAGAGTGCGGAAAGGGAGAAAAAGATCAAGAGGGAGAGAGAGCGAGAGAGAGTTAGGGGGGGATGGTAGAGTGGAAAGAAAGACGCGGTTAATCCGCAGAGCGATGCCGCCATGAGATGGCCAGATTTATCTGGCTGAGCGAAAACCGCCGGCGTCCCATCGAGGCCAAGTCCCGTATCCCGTAGGACGCGCCGGGATGCGCCGGTGCGAAGGGGGCAGAGCAAAATCTGCGAGAGCACATGCGGGCGCGTTAATACCCAATCACGTCGTTTCCTCCGGCGCGAGTTCGGTCGATTAGCTCATTTTCAACGATTAATGACATTTTTGTCCGGCGGGCGAACCACGTTTTAATCTTCGCACTTGCCGAGCGGTAACCACGGATCGTCGTACAATTTACATTCATCTTCCGGACAAATCCGTAAACAGGCGTAGTGGCGAAGGGAAGAATAATCGAGGGAGCGTTTGGGAAGAGAACCGCGCGATATATTCCCGCGAGTGGTGAGTTTTACCTCGACGGACGCGTATAAAAAAAAAGGCAATCGAGTGGACTTACGTTCGCAGTGGTAACAGCATCGTAAGAAGAAGCGTCCGCCCTCTTCAACGCGTATTATATTCCTTTTTTCGTTCCCCCCGAACAAAACTCATTTCGTACGCGATTCTTGTAGCGGCCGGGATTTGTCGATGGGCAGCTATGTGTCTCAGCGGGAGGAGGGGAGGGAGCGAAGGAAATCCTAGGCATCATCTCGCGCGGCTACTATGCTCGGAAATACCGACAAGCGCGCGAGCCTCGGCAAGATCGAACAAGCGAGAAACGACCACGTACAATAAAGTAAAGTCATCATCTGCGGGGATTTGCCGCGATAACACGGCCGTAGTACCCTCGGGAAAAGGAGAAAGTCCAGGTTGGTCGCGTATGTGAGGCAGAGCGAAGGGTCCGAGTGTCAAGGGTCTGTGGGAGAGCCACGAACACACTGGACGCGAGCGCGCGCGCGCGCACTTCTGACCGTGCCCTCGCTTGGTGTAAGCCGCGCCACGAAATTGGGGACGTGACCGCGGATCAGGGCGAGTGCCTTTTAATTTAGACAAATCGTTCCGATTAGCATAACGGGATAAATTATACTCGAGGCCGAGAGTCACCTACGTGATGGGGTGACGAGTTCTGCCTCCCGAGGATGCGTCTCCGAATTGCGCGGAATAATGTATAGGTCGCCAGTAACACCGCCTTGCGTCACCACGCGCGATTATGCGATCCCGTTCTGTTTTCACGCGGTTCCGACAGTTTTATGCAAAAATGGATACAGTCTCTACAGTTTTCCTCACACTTTGTACTGAACAACTTTGTTAAATAAACTTAAAGATCCAAATAAGTGTTAATTGGTTTTGTATGTGTTAAAATTGTTTATTTCGTTAACGGTACTTGGGAAATAATGTGTAAGACTGACGAAAAATGCTGCTTATACTGTTGGGTATAATGTTTGATATATGTTACGGTCATATTACACTTTTAATCGTGTGTAATATTTCACCAGTCACGATTGTAATGTATACAGTAGTCTTGACAAAGGCTAATCGATAACGATGACAGAAGACTTTCACCTACGCGGGTGAGCACCGACCGGCGGCACCTCAGGCTCTTGACCGGTTCCGTGGAACCTCTTTCACTGTCCATTTGGAAATGGATCGCGATCGTTCGATATAACAATCGTTAACAACAAGGAAAATATCTGGGGGCGTAGCTCAGATGGTAGAGCGCTCGCTTAGCATGCGAGAGGTACCGGGATCGATGCCCGGCGCCTCCAAATTTTTGTTTTAAGGATCATTTAGCGTTAATGGACGTTTATTTTTTTTTTTATTTTTGCTTCAACGTTACACCGACTTAACGTCAAACAAATTTTCAATCTTTGCAAATTTTGTTAAATAGTCTCAAATCTCGTACTTCCAATTAAAAACGCGCATTTTGTGCGTGAAATACAGTAAAAACCCTCAAATGTGACCCATAGTCAATTTGCAATTATGCTAGATTGAACGTTGAATGTCGCATTCTTAACCGACTCTGTATATTTCAAAATGCTGTCACTGCGAATACAGTATAACCCCTCGTATTCTACCCCAGCTACGGACGTCAAATCTCCGCGCGCTTGCACGCGTTCGTACTCGAACTCGTACGGCGCTACTTAGCTTTGCACGTCTCGAGCTGTCTCGTTTAGGGATGCGATTAAGTCGGAGGGGAGGAAAGCGGGAGGCGTTGCGTGACGTAAGAATGGCCTATGGAACGAAGGTTATAGCGTAGTAGCCAAGGTGTTCAGGCGGAACGCGAGGACCGCCTCTTGTGCGCGACCGAACGACCTGACCTTGCGTTTTACGGCTTTTTGACGGACCACATCTCACGCCGTAGCACGACAAGCATGGTCATATGGTCGGCAACAAACTTGCAAATTTGCATCCGGGTACATATAGGGTGTAATACTCAATACGAGTACGTGGGTCGTTTTTTTTATAGGCAATGAACTATGAAGGGAAAAAATTTATCGTAACATTTGTTACAGTCTATTAATATGGAAATGAAAAAAGGATGCATATTTCACGAAAGTTGTAAGAGCGCTGTAAAACAGCCGTAATTTACAAGGAGGAATTTCGAAATTTCTACATGACTTTATACACAACGCGTTAAACGTAACGCGCTATGCCTTCGCTTCCTTTTGTCAACGTTTATGACGCGCGATAACCGTCCATCTTACTCTTCGCTTTCTTGGCCGGATACCGCGAATACTAAGCGACGGTTAATGAGAGGATTAAACACTCCTTCGGCAGATTTTCGAATTTTGATTCATCGCGCGAACCGTACCAGGTTCATAAAATTGATCACCAGAATATTCAATTACCCGTATTTGCCCAAATGCCATTCCCACATTATTATTTATATTATTAAACGCCTCCCCGGAGAGATGCATTAAAGCCCGCGCGCGACCGTCATCCCGGCGAAAATTCGTAGCTCGTGTTGCATCTGTTTTGAATATTCCATGAATATTTTAAACTGTAATATGCGAGGGGATAAGTGCGTTTTAGTGTGCACTTAAACCCGAGTCGTTTGTTCGGTTTATAATAACCGAAAACTAAATGTCGAATGAGCGCGGAGCGATCGGGAGGATTCGGGCGCGGGGAAAAAACCGTCAAACGCGTTTTCCGGGGCACATGCGTTTTCCGCGGCGAACTGAACACGCGTCTCCGACTAATACGCCATTTCGCGCCGTTTCGACCCGAAGGAGCAGCGCTTACGATCGGATGGAAATCGAGAGGACGCGATGTGGGATTTAAATGGCCATTACAGAAACCGCGCAAACTCCGGCGTGTCGTGGTAAACCTGTCCTTCGAGAAAAGTCCAGCTATTGACTGTCTCGGTAACTCGACTCGATCGCGATGGCATCCGAGGTAATCCGCAACTTGATGTTAATTGTTCACTATCAATTACGTCTTTTTTAATCCCACTTTAAATTTACGCTATAATTGGATAGTCGCAGCTTTATACCCAACCAATCGCCGTTCCATTTGCGCGAGGATAAAAAATCTGCCTTATCAACCACTCCTGCTTACGTTTAATTGAATTCCGTTTGTTTTATCACCTACGCTTATGAACCTCGATCGAACGATTTTACAATATTAATTCAGCATTGTAATTATTTTAATGAGCCGGAGTTGACTTTCCCAGTAAGTATTGCAATGGTAATGACTACTTAACGGTTTGTCAATATCGTCGAGTGTATCGAGGAAAAGGTAAATCCAGGGGCGATAATGCGAGTCAGCGAAAGGCGAATGAATTCTATGTGTCGTATACACAAAGGCGTCGTCTTGCCCCGCAGATCACGCTGCACTGCCCAGTGGCGGTACGCTTACTGTCGGCGGTGGGATGCGCGTACCAAGGTCCCTTTTTCGGGAGCGAACGGCCACAGGCGAGGAGCGATTATTATTTAGCGTGAAGTTTTACGGCCGCACTTTCGGGCGTTTCGGCCAGCGGCAAAAGCGCGCGTCGCCTTTCCTCGTCACCGCTAATCGCGCTCGTCCTCGTTTTCTCTTATTTGCGACACTCCGTCATGATTTGTGCAACAGTGGGATTGGCCGAGCGCAGCCACGATCGCTCGTTAAACCTCGCACTTGATCGCCACGTCGAACGCGCTGTCGTAAACCTCCGCCGCATTTCGCCGACCCCTACCGCTCGTCCGTCGCTCGCGTACGCGCCGCTGCCGCGCGCGGCTTCACGCGCCCGCCGTTTTATACGCTTCCACCGCACCGGAAAAAATGATGCTTTCGAAATTCCTCCCATCTTCCGACGGAATTCGACGTTTCGGCGATATTCGTTCTCGATGATGGAAGGGTGTCGTTCCGCTAGAAAAAGAGTGAGAGAGAGAGACAGAGAGAAATATACATAGAGAGGGAGAGATAAAGCTACGAAACGCGCTTGAATTTTATCAGGTCAGAAATTTGTCGCGGCGTCTCGTAGTAATTGGCAAGCCGATGCCGAGTTTTAAAACGCGGCATGAGAGGTCTGACCGCAGACGGAATTATCCACTTTATTTATCTGATTGGCGATTTACCGGGCGAGTGGTCGCCGCAGTTAACTATATCTCCCGTGTCATCGTAGCCGTCTTTATAATCAATTCCGCAAATGCGAGCCGCGCGAAGGCGAAAGGATTCGTTACGATTGCCGTGCGGCGGGACTTCGTGAAAGTAGCGGGTGTTACGGATGGCAGAGGTTTCGAGTACTGGTTAGACGGGACGATTAAGCGTGCGGTTTAACGGCCAGTCGCAACTTCGCAACAGCTTTCGAGTACTGCCGTTGACAGTAATGGCGCCCTATGCTTCGGATAACGTTACTCAATCCCTGATACGAGCATCGCGCACCGACCTGCGAAGAAACCGAATTCCCATACGGAAGTTTATCGTCGATCGATATTCATTTGCCGTCGATTGTCTCAACGACTGGGAATCTCCAGTTTCCGGTTTCTTACTCACCGACTCGCCACATCGGCAGGAAAACTGCAAAATATGCAATCAGTTGACAAACCAAGTGCCATATTAAGAGAATATTTATCCCTCTTGCGATACCTCCACTAGAGTGCATAGTCTTTTTAATTACAAATTTCACATTACGGATATCGCAGTCCACATCTTTCGCAATAGTCGAAACGCCGTCATTGTTTAATTAACGCGTCCGCGGTATTTCTGCAAGAAATATCACGTTGTTTTTAATCACCAGCGGGACAAGTCGGCGAGCAATGCAAGGAGAAGAAGAAAAAAAAGAATACACAGTAGCTGGAGAAATGGGAATTTCCGAGCTGCCGTGGAGATGTTGGGTATCAAAGGCAGCGAAGCAGGCTGACAATAATGCGGGGCAAACACTTTCCATGCAAAGTGCGGGCGTATTTCCGAGGAGCCCGTACTCAATCCGATCGGTTATTGAATCGTTAAGTCGAAAGCGAATAAAAAGATCTGCATAAATGACACCCGTCTTCTCGTGACTACGGCTCGCCCAATCGAGAAAGGAAGGCTTTGCCGTATTCCTCCGCCGCGCGGCCTCGTCCGCCCGCTTTGTGTATCCTCGCTGAATTTGCCGGGGCGGCGCAAATAATATTTCCAGACGCTAAAATGTGTCAAGCGGCTGATCCCGGGCTGACATTTGAATATCCGGAGGTCGAGGGTAGACGCTCGCTGAGACTTCGGTATTACCAACACGGACGCAACAGGGGAAAATTCGATGCGGAAAAACGAGACGCGTTATTTACAAGGTCCATTTTTTTCCTCCGGGTTCGATACATCGCGCGCAGTCTCGTATTTCACAGATTATATTTGTTTTTTGTATTTCTCAACGTCATCGCGCTACCAACATTCGACAATAACGTTCAACGATTTCTTTAACCTGCCTCAGCATCGTCAAAGCTGCTACGCACATATCTGAGATGTAGCATTTCGTAAGGCAGAGAAAATTGCAAGAAAGTTGTCTATGTTCCAGACGTTACCCTTTTACGTGGTTGCAAACGGAATATTCGTTATCAATGAATACATTACGACGATATTGATAATAAATGTTTTATTTATATAAGATATATAAGTAAATATATATATATGTTTATATCAAATATGGAGGTAAGGTTTTTGAAAAAATTACTGTTCACGTGCAAATCACTATTTACTAGGTTACGTTACTCTCGATTAGTACGCAGGGCTGTGATATCACACATAAGTACTACATATTAAAACACATATTTTCGTCAAGTTTCATTAAAACTCGCCAGGGGGTGCTCATATATACCCGACTACAGCCTTTGCGCGTGGAACAAGCGTCTCGTGCAAATACGCGCTTTCGACAGAAATTTGGCCGCGGCTGTTTCAAACGAACGTTGTTACTTGGAACAAAACGTTTTTCTTGAACCGGAATCATTTACAAATCGGCTTACTTCAGCCCGCTTCGGGGTATACGTTCCGCCCTGATAGCCTTTACTCCAAGGCAAGATATTAAAAGAAAAGGGCGTAAATGAAAGTGGAAAGGTTAGGAAAAGTGCGGGGGGAGGGGCGGAGGCAGGGCGAAGAGTTTTAAAGAACTTCCTGGAGGGACACGTCGGCGTCGTCGACTCCAGCGGCACGTAGCTTTGGGAAAATTAAATGATTATGGGTAAACGATATCAAAGGGGATGCGAAGGGAAGACATGTATTTCAATTCTTCAGCCTGACGGGTTAGCGAGATTGCGTATTTTTAAGCTCCGCTCGGCTACGTTCCTCAAATCCACGACCGAAAGCTCCCGCGGGCATTTCCGTTTCGCTTCACGCCGAGACGATTCGCTGTAACAGTTTGCTGCGCCGCGAAGATTCTTCGCAAATCGCGGGATCCCCCGTCGCTCCGCCGCCCTTCCCCCTCGCCACCCCGCCGCTGCTTCTTTTCCAGACACTCGGAGCAATCGGACGTGGGAAATATCCTGGCGGCAATCTCGCTACGCTTTTAGCGGAGGGATGCGTGGCAACGTTTACGAGCAAAGTACCTCGCGATGTTGAGCGAAAAGATTAAAGGTTGATAGACTCGTATAAAGCGATCGGTCTTTTCCGTTCTCTCGCGCATAAACGAGTTCCGATCCCGGTCCTGCGTCTCCCGTTTGCATCGCCGTACAGACGCTCTTCGGTCAAACTTGCTGGACCCGGTGAAAAATTGGAGAGCAGGAGTTACGGCGAAACGGGCGCGCTGCCCTACGACGATCGATCCCGGCTGTCAAATTAGTCTCGCGATCGGTATGATTATTCTCGCGTGATAAATAACGAGCGCGTGTTCGAAAGCCTGAAACGTGTATGAACGGGAATTCTATTAATTTGCCGCGCTGCACACTTTGCATGCGTTTGGCGGAAACAATGATTATCGAATCGGGAAGAACTGCATGAAAATAAACACGGTGAAATTGCGCATCAATTGTAAAGTTCAATTCCGCATCTCGCATAAACTCATTTTACGCGCATTTCACATTTTCAACTTTTCGTTCTTATCATACGCGTAAGCGAACAACGCGCGAAGTGCATTTTGCATAATAATCAGAGCACGCGAAAACATGCCTACCGCCCGCCCACCTAATTTACGAATATTTTCATTATATTTTGTAATTGCATACCTGGATACTCGCGTTTATTATTGCCAAGTGCCGTCCACGCAATAATAAATAATGGACGTAAAAATATTCGCATGAAGTAATACCGGAGCAACGTCAAAATCAACATTTCATTTTGCCAAACTATTTACGAGAAATTGCAATTAATTACACGTTTCATTATGTCGCTCCACGTTTGATTTAGCGAAAAACCTTGATTGCATTGTCGAACGAACGATCGCAGAAACGATTACGTTGACCAAATGCAAGCTTCTGGTGACCAAGATGCCGACGGTTCAGTTAATGTTGCATTAATAATTCTCTGCTTTACAACGAAAATGACTTAAATAGATTTTTTGAACGTACTGAAACAGCGAATAATTTCCTCATCGTCTGCTGCGAGTTTTTTTTATTTATGAAACATTTTCGACATGAAAGAAAA
>JABFPT010002523.1:0-11030 GCA_022817245.1 Nixonia krombeini
TGTTCCAAAGTAACTACCCATTTTAATCAGTGTGATTTGCCAAGTCATTTGCGGCCTGCACGTCATTTAATTGTTTTCGATTGCAACGAATAAATGGAACGTAATAAAATCCAAATTATAGTAGTATCCAGTCTATTTCCAATACTTGGGCCACTCTCATTTCTATCTACTTCCAACCATTAAAAAACGACGGAAGAAAAACATTTGTCTGGAAATAGTGAAGTGGCACATGACACAAACGACTAGTATTCTATAAAAAGGGTATTCTTACTTTGTAACATCAGTAGGCAAAGTGTGTAAATGAAAAAAAAACATTAGGTTGGAAAGTAAATGCAATTCCATCACATTAATGGATATGTTCCTCTTAGTTTCCTTTGATTATTATTCAACTCATGTACGTGCTTAATCCCTGCAACTGGTTAGATAGGGCAGATATAACTAATAAAATATTTGCTTCTTTCTACTCTCAACATCATAATAGACAGACTGAAACATTAGAAAGATAAGAGCAGCTGACGTCTTCTGTTCAATGCCAAGAAAATGTATATTTCAAGAAATGTGAAATACTTATTCTTAATAGAATTTTACATTCAATTTGTACTAAAGTAACGCATTGCCGAATTTATGTAGAAAAATATATTAGTTAAATAATGTTATATGCTACAATTTATTCCGAATGATTTACTTTATACGAAATTATATAATACACGGCTGTTACGAACACAAAAATATTTTTAAAAGTCTTAAAATTTGTCTATCGATAACAGACGCGACTTCAATTGCAGCGGTTCTCTACAAAAATAGAAATAGCTAGCAAGGTTCTAGGTAAACGCTAGTATGCGGATATTTATTAAATGTGCCAAGAAATCTCACTAATAAGAATCAAAATTAAATAATCACGAATGGGAAAAGAAATTTACTTCTAAAAAGTAAATAATTGGAATATTTTCTGCAGTAAAACAATGACATTGATTAAAAAAGTAATACTAACACAGCAACATGTATTGTTAACGTTATAAATTATTTATTTTATAAACATTTAATAAAAACATTTATTACATTTTACAATGATATTATTTAGTATGGTAGTGTTGTTA
Source organism: Nixonia krombeini (assembly GCA_022817245.1). Lineage (NCBI taxonomy): Eukaryota > Metazoa > Arthropoda > Insecta > Hymenoptera > Scelionidae > Nixonia > Nixonia krombeini. The sequence goes on from JABFPT010002523.1 coordinate 1,098, forward strand.
ATTCAATTAATTAATTAAATTATTATTTATTGCATTTCATTGTTTTATTGGTAGTGAAATAAAAATAATACTATTATATTGGTATTGGTACAAATATTACATCGAAGAAAAGGGAAAGCGCATAGTGCCGTCGAAGTACGAGCTAATCTCGTGGTTCCGTCAAGCTTTAAATTTAGAATCTGCTCGGTGATTTTTGGCTTACCGGGTCCCAAATCCTCTCTGACATGTAACGCGCAAAGTATACTATGCGCTATATCGAAATAAGGGAACATCTTCAACTTTAAGACCTGGTTGGCCATGTCCAGAAAAGCCTCGGGATCCATTATCATTTCTTTTCACGTCGATCGCACCTTCGGGATTAAGTCAGCATTTGAAAAAAAAGAAAGAAAAAAACGCACCCTTCAAAAACGCGCACAAGTACCTATGGCGTTATGATCACACTGTCGTCTGCAACATCGACTGCAGTGCCTTCATTCGTCGTCTGCTAAAAGTCGAGGTCAAAAAAAAAGAACGAAACATTCCCTTGCGCAGTATTCGAAAGTGCGGCGAAGCATCGACCAATCATTTCTATCGTTTCAAACCGAGCGCGCTTCACAAGTTAAAAATGCGACAAAATTAATTGAAAGATAAACTTTTTAATAACGAAAACAAATATTTGTTCACTAAAATATGTTCTTTTATGTTTTTACTTTAGCATTAAGTATATTATTATAAGATTTTTAATTTCAATCAATAATAATAATTGTCAGTTATAAATAGATTATTGTTAATCTCTAGAAATCGTCTTCAATTTCATAAAGCCAATCAAAAGAATCGTTACATCGCTGTCCGACACGCGCTATATTCTGTGCATTTGAAAATGAACACGACTTGTATATTTTATATTATGCGCGATGGATTTGCGCAAACAACATAAATTGTATATGCTGAAGTGCGATTGGTCCACCTAAGTTAGTGATACACGTTACGCAAGAAAAATTGGATAAGTCGAAATGATTAACGGGAATAAAATATTGGAAGGAAATGAGCGTGTTAATAAAATTCAGTATCTGCTGAGCATTATTTTATAAAAAACAAATGAACATAAAATCTTAAATAATATAGTTTAATCAAATGTAATAAATGTATGACGTTTACTTTGAGTATTGTATATTACTAATAATGTAATATGACTAAATATATTATCTAATGTGTCGATATTATAAAATAAGTTTATTTATTGTTGCAATATAAGAATGTATAGTTTACAGTGGAGGTAAAAGTTCTACATATCTTATACATGACATTAATTTATTTTTCACAAACACGTAAATCTTACGAAAATAAAGTGAAATAATGATATGCTTGTTCAATGTAGGTATAATTTCATTGTTCTCGCGTACTATGACAAAGTAAAAAGTGCTTTAATTTTTTTCACGCCTTTTTTATTCATGCATGTTTGAAACTTTCAGACCAATTTATATTGCTACCTTGAAATATTTCTACAATAAATATTCATTAACTTTTTTCCTCACGCATACGTACACATATGTTAACCACTCGATTTTGCAATAGAATCAGTTCAATAAGATGGAAAAAGGAGAAGGTTATTGGTATTACTGAAATTTTTAATATGACTCTAAATAATAAAATGAAAATTTTCAAATATTTATTTTTAGAAAATTCGCAACTTTCAATGTGATTTGTAACATTGGTTTATTTGTATATATATAAAAACATCTATTGGGTTGGCAAGAAAGCAATTTTGGTCTTAAGTGTAAAATAAAATTGAAAAAAACCAAATTACTTACTTGCTGACTCAGTACATTGCTGTGAAATATATAAAATATTATTTCAGTTATTACGCAAAGCAATTGTATCGTTTTTCAATGAAACACTGCAACTCGTAAGCTAATAATTTAATATGAAAATGATAAAGATCAACATTTTTATACAAATTGAGTTGTATCACTTGGTTTCTGAAAATAAAGAATCGTTTAAGTAATTACTAATAGTTATACCACTCAGAATGAGATAACGTCATGTGTGACGGAATGTAGTGTACAGTAATTAATTGTTATCTACTGAATTATTTACTGAGGCAGCACTTTTTCTATTTGTATGCGTAAAATGATTGCTTTTATCATACTTTTTTATCGCATAATTATCAACATTTCTTCAGAATTATCCAAAATACGACAGACAATTCTAGTTTTTTTTTTAATCAAAAACTGCATTGTCGACTATGTTAGTTTTATTCGGTTGTATCAGGGCACTCTCATTTATTTGGAGCGTACTTTATAGATACATACCTCATACATAAGCATTTCACCTGTAATCGCTGGTGATAGTAGAGCGGTGTAAAAAGAATAACAAGCGACGAGTGACGGTGCTTAGTCAGTGCTGGTCAGTGCTACTGCGGTTGTTATCACTGCTTGGTGTAAGTCAGTAACAGTGGCAGGATCTTTCAGGATCGTCCTCGATGCGGCATAAAATGCGGTGTCGTTATTGTTGAATGTATTTGACAAATTTTTAAAGTGCCTTCGAGGGAAGCGAATTTTGATCAAACATCACGTGAACATGGTAAATATTGATAAAACTCTAAAACCTTTGCAGCCAAACATAACCTCGACACCTTGCTATTTCTTGATGCACTCGATGCTAATTTTACCTTGCAACAATGTCATTCATAATTTATGCGCTTTTGACAAAATTCAGCTATTTTTTTTTTTGTGCCATTGCAGTTCAAGGCGTTTCAACAATAGAATGATCGTGTACATTGTGTATATTTGTCATTCTATTCGTTTACTTATATTTATTGTTTCATATTTTTATTACATATATGTTATAATTTCAATTATATGCATTAATTGTTTTATATTTTTTATTATTTTACCAACCAGATAAAAATTTTGGATTCATTTTTAGTTTGAAATAGTTCTTCCATAAAACATGAATTCTTGAATTTTATATATTATTTAATTCTGTATTTTGAGAGTACCACATTTATATGCTGCAATTTACTTCACATGATATTGAATGTTAATGTTATTTTAATATAATATCGGAAATAACAGTAGAGAAAACAAAATATAACATGTATTATAGCCAAATGTCACTTTATCTTATCTGTAACAATCATTGTTATTATAAATTGATGTTTTATCATCACAAAAAAGTTTTTTTTACCAGCTCTTACATATTCATTTGCGATAGTGAGTTTCGAAAACTTTTAAAGACATTTCTCAATATCTGTTACAATTTACCTTATAAACCGCTTCAGATATAAATTATAATATCGAATGTGTATATATAAAACACAACTTACACTATATTTAATTAGACTTAGACTATATTTAATTTTGTTTTTGTTGTCACATAAACAATCACATGAATAAATAATGTTCAATACCAATTTTTATTCAGTACGTTCAATACTAATGAATATAAAATTGTAAAGTTAATCTATGATCATAGTTACAGAAATATGCATTTTATCAAATGAGTGTAATCAGGTTTAAATATGAATGCATTTCTTGAGACCTAACATGAGCTCATAAATGCAAATTGATAAACAATATTTCATGCATAGACCTCTGTGAATTAATTACCTTCTATTTTAACCTTGTTTCAAGTGAGTTCCTTTTATACATCTACTCATGAAAAACTTATTTGTGTAGAGTATATATATTTAAGAAATAAAATTGTTCTGAAAATTATGTTAAAGACCAAAATGAATTCAACAAAAAATTGATTGGAATTGTGTATTTATTAAATTCTAAACTCTATAAATATTTTGAATTTGAAACGTATTGTTTAACTGATCTATGTAATAAATATTTCATTTGTCTTGAATTATGTTTTGGAAGGATGGCTTGAGGTTGCGACAGCATTCTGCTAAGCGATATGCTGAGGAAGTTCCCGTGGAGGCCAAGAGCATCTCGGAACGGCGACATGTACTTCCGAATGGAACACAGCACTTGTTATTCGTATTGACGTTCTTTCTGTCTGTGTCATTGACGGTTATAGTCCTAGAGAAGATCCTGCCAGAACCGCAACTGGTTGATACTGAAAGCCTTTTTCCAGAAAGATTTATAGCCGAACGAGCAAGAACCCATGTTGTAAATTTGACTTCGTTAGGGCCAAGGGTGGCTGGCAGTTATGCAAACGAAGTACTTGCTGTTAAATTCCTGAAGGCAACCATCGACGAAATTAAAAAAGGTGTCAGTGATCACCATCGCATCGAAGTGGATGTGACAAAACATAGTGGTGCTTTTTCTCTCACATTCCTTGATGGCATGACGAATGTTTACAGGAATGTTCAGAACGTAGTAGTCAGACTGGGTCCTCGAAGACCCTCAGAACATAGTCTTCTGCTCAACTGTCATTTTGACTCTTTTGTACAAAGCCCAGGTGAGTTATAAAAATATTCCTGTCATTTTTTATTTGCACTGTTTTTCAGTCCGGAGGTAATCATCAATTAAATCTACTTAACAAGTTAAGTGTCAATCTCTGAAAAGAGCATGTAATATTTGTATTAACATTAAGGTTTGTAATAGTTCCTTAACCCTAGGTGGCTCGGATGACGCTGCTGGTTGTGCTGTAATGTTGGAAATTCTGCGAGTTATGTCTCACAGTCCTCGACTTCTCAGGTACAATGTTGTATTTTTATTCAACGGCGCTGAAGAGAATATATTACAGGTAAGACAATGAACTGATCACAATGGAGTCTCTTGAAATCTTAAAAATTTGTACTTTTAATTCACTAAAATAATCCGTCATTTTTTGTTAATAATATCAGTATTATTAAGTTACACGTCTTATATTAACAGGCCTCGCATGGATTTATAACACAACATCGCTGGGCCAAGGAAATCCGTGCTTTTATCAACTTAGAAGCTTGCGGCGCAGGTGGTCGCGAACTTCTCTTTCAAGCTGGACCTGGAAATCCATGGATTATTGAGGTGAAATATCTATAAATTATATATAAAACCCTCTTGTGAAGTTAGCACCCCTCGTTCGGAAAATAGAGTTCTAGGTAGTTGTACAATAGTTTTATAGTTTCTGACGAAATTAAGAACGAATTCTACAGAATGTCAACGTTTCCATCGTCTAATTCTCCAAAATTTGAGGATTTCACACTAACCGAGCAATAGTACAATAATAAATATTAATAATAAATTAAATATGAAATGTTACGTCTATTTTTTGTAGTCCCAATTTTTCAAATTCAATGTCCCTTATTTTAGAAAATTGGCTACAACTTGTTCCAAAAACCGACGAAAACTTTACATATATTGGAGAACTACCCAGAACTCTAATTATTTTTCTCTTATATTCAAATGAGGAGTGCTAACTTTACAAGGATATTTAAAACTGTTTAAACTATATCCTTGCGACGAACATTGACGTAATGATTAAATATATTACACGTCATTTAATACTTTCTTTCTTTCTTTACACAGGTTTATTCAAAAGTTGTACCATATCCATATGCCTCATCATTAGCACAGGAAATATTCCAAAGCGGCATAGTGCCGGGTGAAACTGATTTTCGCATTTTCAGAGACTTTGGAAAAGTATCTGGTAAATTCTATACTTCTATATGACTACATTTAAGTATTGCATTTGATGTTAAAATTTTTACAAATAATTTATAATTGTACTTTTGTATTTATTTATAATTGTATTATATTAATGATAATCATTGAATCATGAAATACAATAGTATTTGAACTGTGCAATTTCAAGGTCTGGATTTTGCATGGTCTACAAATGGTTACGTCTACCATACGAGATTTGATAATGTAGATCAGATACCATTAGGATCACTGCAGCGAACAGGTGATAATATCCTTGCCTTAACACGTAATATCGCAACTGGGCCGCATCTTCCATACGCACAAGACCAAAAATCTGAAGGTAGCCTCGTATTCTTCGATTTTCTCGGCGCGTTTGTGATTCAGTGGCCTCAGCACGTTGTCTGCTTCGTTAACATCATCAGTATTTTTATTGGAATGTATTCAATTCGCTTAAACTTTCAAAGTTCCGAAAAAGGTGACTGAACTGATTACTATTTTTTGAGAAATTACTGTTATCCGCATTAAATTACTTAAAGTAACTAACGTTTTATTAACAGAGTTCAGGAAAACGCCTTATGTCAGGCAATTGATGTTGTGCATTATTTCAATTCTCTGTTCTTGGCTTGTGTCTATGTTCGCTGCTACAGTGATTGCAATTTTTTTAACCAAACTCGGAAAAGTCATGAGCTGGTACGCGAGGCCAGCTTGGCTTTTCTTCCTGTACATCTGTCCAACTGTAGCAGTTTCTATGATCTTCTTTCTGCGTGTTGGAGCACGACAATTAAAGGTTCAATAAATTTACACTTCTATTGTTATCATCATCATAAAATAAACCCGATAGCTTAATACGAAACTTCGCCAAAAAATACTTATAAAAATATTTTTTAATAAAGTCTAAGCAACATTTGAGAACAAACTAGAGATACGTTTTGCAATTTCATTAAAGTACTGCATATTAACAATAGATAAAACTATCCAATGTATAACATCGATTACTACAATAATCTTTTTCTATATTCACTTTTTAGAAAGTAGCTTCACCATGGGTACTCTTTCAACTTTACCAGGATGCATATAGTGTCCTTTGCATGTTTGTCCTCTTTCTTTGCATTGTGTTTCAAATTCGTTCGGGATTCATCACAATGCATTGGGTGCTATTTCCTTCACTTGGAAATATTATTCGACACGTATTTTTCGATAAATTAAGAGGTAAGTTAACGAAACAAATATTTCTTAAAAAGGGAAATAGTAATATACTAACAAAGAAATAATATGAATAATAAAATATAACAACTTTTAGATTGGCGATGGTTAATTTATCAGTTGGCAATTTTGACTTTGCCATATGTACAATCCTTTTATTTATCCATTGGTGCTTTGTATCTTTTTATTCCATTAATGGGTCGTGCAGGTGCCAGTATTAATTCTGAGCTTGTTATTGGAAATATGATCTCTCTTCTTTTCAGCCTTCTTCTAAGTTTTACGGTAAAATAAAATCATGTTTCGGATTTATAATTAATAACGTAATATTTCGGTTAAACATTTTTGTAATAGAAATATGAAAAGTGATAAAAATACATTTTACGTTTTAGTTACCAATGGTGCTTTTGACAAAAAATGCGGAGCGAGTTGTAAGTGTATTAGTTGGTATATTTTTAATAGCAATTGGTGTATTGATTTTGACACCTCTCGGTTTTCCGTACAGTGGAAATCCAACTGCTCCGGCTCCTGAAAGATTTATGGTTGCTGTAAGCGTAAAAAATTTATTTTTTGAAATGTAAATTATTTAACGCAACTCAGTTATACTAAGAACTAAAAAAAACTTTTTCATTTAGCACACGCAAAGACAATATTATAATGTAAATGGTACTTTGCGATATTCAAGCTCCGGATACTGGATAGTTGATTTAGATATGAATAGCCCTCATAGTATCAAAGCAATGGTGCCTGAAATAGGTGCAGCGACGAGCACTGTTAAAGACTGTCAAGAAGAGCTTTATTGTGGCCTGCCTTATTTATTGCCAGTTACCACATTTCTTTGGTAATATTTTGGTAATACTTTTCCTTGTTCAGTGTAACATTACATATTATGCAATACAAGAGACGATATAGTAGTGTCATCATTAAACAATTGGTTAGTTACCATCTCCTTAATTCTTCATTTTCAATGTAGGAAAACAAGCTGGATTCCGGGCCCAGCGCCATTTTTACAAATTCCGACAAAACTTGATATGCTACTCAAATCTACAGAAGGAAACATTAAATCTTTTACTTTTAATGTGACTGGTAATATTGATTATTATATTTCATTGTAAAATCAACATTCAAATTTAGAGTGGCGATGTGTAATTTTGAAATTTATAGACATAATTTCACCTAAATTAACTAAAACTATGATAAACTGAACAGGTCCAGATCACATGGGAATAATTTTATCACCATACAAGAACGTTCATTTACGAAAGTGGAGTATTCTAGATGAGAAACCTTTACAAGGTCCTATATGGAATGGTAGGGAAACATACTTCGTTTATTATTCTTGTGTCGCTGAATGCAAGCCTTTTATCTTCACTGTTGAATTACTCGTAAGTTGAGTATAATCTTTGTTTTCCTTTAATGTATGTAAGAGACGTATTAATTTAGTTGGAATGCAACTTTTTTTTAGATACCAAAATATTACGAAGGTCCTTCGCTATCAGTAGCCGTAGCTGGCCATTTCCTGCACGGTGAAAAACAAAAATCTGAGAAATTCGAACGTTTCCTCTCCCAGTTTCCGTCCTGGACAGTAATTACGCCGTGGACTGCGAGTTACACATCTTGGCAATTTTAATAACGTAAATAATAAATGCGACGGTCGCAGTGTAGAAAAATTCCGACTTATTATTACTCAACAAGTAACTATTTCTTCGTTATGGAAAGAGATAGAACAAGAAAAGAATTTTTAAGATTATAAATCAACATTTTCATAATAATGTAAGATATCTTTAATTCATAAATATGATATTATTTATATTAACAATTTACAGCGACAGCCGTTATATTTTGTTTGTGATACCAAATATTATTGCGACTTAAGAATGCAATTTTTAATATTAGATTTAGCGAAACGTGGATACATTGTAGTAAACTCCGAGATTCTGCGCGGTTTTTGTGATTTTCATTGCATTTTAGACAATTTTTTAGTATAGTAGATTTGCAATTATTTTACGGACACTACTTACATTTTATGTTAAATTTTATTATTGTTTTATTTAGTAGTATTCTTAGACCATTTTAGATGAAGTTGTTCGAAATATCTTCTGTAGTCTATCCGAAAAAATGTAAACACATTGATTGTTCCCAAGTTATTTAATTTGACTTGTTAATTATTGTGAAATTTGTGTTCAATATTTATTACCCTTTTTTTTTAGTGAAAACAGTTTTTGTGTAGCTGTGAAAAGCGATGAGTAAGACACCAATAGTCATAGACTAACTTGACGTCATTTAAGATGCAGAACTAAGAACGACGCGAGAGAAACTGTTACAACGAAGAAATTCGCGTTGCATTATCTAATTTTTTTTTTTCTAGGGAAAGCACATTTTTCAACAAACATTTGTAGATTATAAAAATTTGGCATAGTGATTTCACACATTTCTTGTGAAGTAGTTTGTTTTAATTCAGTTGACAACGACAAATCGTGATGAATAATTGTTAAATGCAGAACGATTAGACGATAAAGGTGTAAATGTGATTGTATAAATTACATGGACTGCTTAGTGTTCGAGCACGCTTTTGTAAGGGATGCAGTTATTTCAAATAATAGGTCCAATTGTAAAAAAAACTTGAAGGCACATTTCGTTGTGTAATAAATTGTTATGTAAAGTAAAAATATTAATGATAGTCGAACAAGTAAAGAAATACGCAATTTTGCATGTCGTATTTTTTCAAGTAAGCTTCAAATTCGCAATGTGATATTTTATATGAACGTTTCTGTAAAAATGTAAAAAAAATACTATGATGTTGGCATATTTTCGATAAATTCGCTTTAATCAATGCGAATTTATTATTTTTAATGGAAAACATTAAGTTGTAAGTCATTTTTATCAATGCAAGTTAATTTACAATGCTGGCATAATACGTAATATATAACGAAATGCATAACTTTTGAATCTAAAATTTGTCCTTTCTTATTTTTAATACGAGTATCGATAACTAATTTATAAATGTAATTATTGTTATGGAACAGTTGTTGTTATTCAATTATCATTAAATGAAATTAAGTATAGAAGAAAATTCTGTTGATTTTTTCTTTCCCCTCTTATAATGTACTTACGCATTTACTTCTTTACACTAAATGTTTCAAAGTTTTTTTCAGAAGTGTCTTATAGAAAA